>MJUU01027160.1:74180-92171 GCA_002080025.1 Modiolus philippinarum | reverse complement strand
TTTTTTTTTTGATGTTGTGAAGAAAAGACCGAAATTAAAAAGAACATTTCCGCGTATTTATCAGATGTATACTTTGAATCTAGTTGTACTTGAAGGAAATATAAATTACCATGTTGCCAGCTTCTACAACATGTACAATATATACATTACTGAGGTAAGTTTAAATTACCCAGTAAAGCACGGAACATTGGATTTTCAGGGGTGGGGCTGGGATTTCTGGCCCCGGACTATGCTAAGAAAATCTTCGACACCAGCACCTTGGTTAAAAAATAATCTAGCCCTCGCGCTGTTCATTAGAAAAAAAACTCGCCCAACAAGCAACAAATTTCCTAGCATGCGGTCTAATACGTTTCCCAACTCGGGTGAAAATCCCAGCAACACCCCCCTCCGAAAATCAAAAAGATCCGTGCCAAACGAATGTTTTTCAACACTCGATGCGAACAAAACTATTTCTCTTGATCGGACAATCAGTTCGCAGTAAAATGTATTAACATACATTTCCCTCGGGACGTTTTTAAACTTTAAATCGGAGAAGCAATAGAGGGTAAGCCGTGGGTTCTTTAAAAAGAATCCACAGTTAATACAAAAGATGACGTCACAACAATGGTTTAATTTAAAACAAACAATTTGGATTTAAAACCCGAAATTAACATACATGTATGAATACTAGGTGAACAAATTCTACTAGATTAGCATATGAAATAAATATCTACTGTTAACATCAAATATTTAAGTGAAATAACAGCAAATAGAAGCAATAAAGAAAGCGAGATTCAAATGAAATCTAAATATTTCGAAGTCCGCTAAAAGGAAGTGAGCATGAAACACGTGTGTTGATTTGCATTGTTACAATGATTTATTTAGGTGGAATGACATCCAATTTTGATGTTTTGAAAGTGAGACAGGATGCGTCATTTTTAAAATAAACTTGTAAAGGTTACTACCTGGACAATGAAAAAAAAACAACGGCAGTAGAATACCGAAGGAACAAAGCAAAAAATTACACAAATCAAAGTCCAGAGACAAGGCAAAAGCAAGAACACCAAAAGACGGAAGACCAAAGACACCACATGACCACAAAACACACAAACATTACATATACAACGCAAAAAACTAAAGCACTAACAGTGTGAACTCTCAAAAAACAACAGTGACATCAGGTGCTCCGGAAGGGTAAGCATGTCCTTCTCTGTGCACAGCACCCGTCACACTGTCAATGGGTCAATCCAGGGTAAACTGTCAAATCCGGGAAGACGCCAATCTAGCTGAAAATGTAAGTTTTTATTTGTGACACTGACATTTCATACCTATCTATGATGTCGTGGTGACGGCCATAGAATTTCTGAAGAGACGAAAGTAACAAAGGCTGAACATATCCCTGACTCAGCAGTTTTTGTGACAGTGCTTTTGCTCTTTCCACAAAGTTACTGTATGTACTGCACGCACTACAGTAACGAATCAACTGTGAAATATACACTCCATATGCTGGGGATGCAGGTATATTGCTGCAGAGAAAGGGAAAGTTCACAATTGGAAAGTCAAAATCATCACGTTTGTCATATAATCTAGATTTCAGACGTCCATGTTCGTCAATGAATAACAAAAGGTCAAGGTATGAAGCAGAATCGGGTGTATCGGTTGTCTCTTTAATTTCAAGTTCATTGGGTAGATACGATGTAAATATTCTTTAAATCTTGGGTTATTAAGAGAAAGTACATCGTCTATATATCTGAAGCTGAAATTAAAAGTCTGGGCTAGTTGTTTTTGTTTCTGTTGTATCAGCCCTTGTAAAAATTTTGCTTCATACGAAAAAAGGAAAAGGTCAGCTAAAAGTGGCGCACAATTTGTTCCCATAGGAATCCCTATTGTCTGTTGAAAAACACGGCCTCCACATTCAACAAAAATGTTGTCGATCAAAAATTCAAGCATCTTAATCACGTCATTTTCACTGTATTTCTTGTTTGACTCAGTGTGGTTCTTTACAAAGTATGTTTTATCTTTTCCAGATAGGAAGACCTGCGTTCTCCGTTTTTGGTACAGAAACATTGATGTATAAGATCTGAAAGTACTGTTTTAAGTTTATTATGGGGAAGAGTTGTATAAAGGGTAGAAAAATCAAAAGTTTGAATGCTATTGCAGTATGCGAGACGGATTGAGGAGAGCTGTTCACGGAGATCTTTGGAATTTTTAAGAATTCACATCTGATTCACGCCGCTCGTGGAATAGGCTTTTTCGCAGTAGTTTTTTAGACCATCTCTTACTGATGGTCCAATGAATATCATTACTGTGTTGTCGAAAACAAAAATCGACCACTTAAATTTAAAACGGTGAAGATTGATAATTGAGTATATTCGATGTATATAATGTAGACATTAACGTCGGTCATAAAGTGTTCGACTGAATAACAACCGCAGAAAAGTTGGACCGGCATTGTTTACGGAAACCTGACGAGAAAAATAGGAGTTTAATGATGAACTTTGGCTGATATAAGTCTTCCAAAAAAATAGGAATACATGTAGAAGTTCTCTACAAATACACTGTATCTCTCATTGTGTCTACATTTTCAAGCTGAACAGTATGTTTTTAAGGACAAGAGCACCCTAACTGTCAGAGCACATGTAGTTTAAGAAGGTAATTAGAAAAAAACTTGGATCTGAACTTCAAAACTTTTCTTCATACTATTGGGTCTGTAAGTCTCGTTCAATTTCGTAACTCCGGGCACAAAAAATGTACCCGGAAATTCCATTTTTAACAAAAATATATCACGTTTCAAACAAAACCTTGAACGTCATAATCCTCGAAATGTTTCGAATTGCAATTTTATCGTGAATTCTCGGAGGTCACATGACGAGACTTACAGACCTTACAGATCTTATAAAGGGCTATGAAAATCGCAGCATGCTACATGTACCATCACAACATATTATACAAGGGTATAAATGAACAAGCGTTGACACAAAATGACTGTGGACATAGTAAAAAAGTTACTTTAAAGCTGTCGGAAAACAATAATACAATGTCCATTCAAATGTAATCAACGATTACAAAGTTTCTTTTTTGCAAATTGTCAGAGTAACCAAATATGGGTGCTTGCCTATCAGAGTTGCTTGCATATGAAACGTATATAAACCTTCATTGTAGCATGCATTGCTAATGAGATTTGAAATGATCCTTTAATTTGAAAGCAAAGTCTTCAAGCGTTAATAATACGCCAAAAAGACAATTTATTTTGCGTGGTTGCTCATCTACCACCAGAGATGCGTTAGATGATCGTTACATGTACATTGACCAAGATCTAAATTCTTCCTTAAACTTGAATAGAAGTAAATCAAGCGGAAAACATAGGACAATATGACCTAATTTTATTTGGATACCGACCTACAAGCAGACCAGTATGCAATTACAACGATAAATGATCCTACCGTGTGTAATATGTCGATCAAGTTGAAAATATAAGTCTACAGTTGCCTGGTTGCTGACCTACAATGCAAGCATTCAAGGTTAGATGAACTTTCCATATATGGTGAGGGAAATCTGAACACGTCCATAGAATTGAATGCAAGTAATTTG
Organism: Modiolus philippinarum; assembly: GCA_002080025.1. Classification (NCBI taxonomy): domain Eukaryota; kingdom Metazoa; phylum Mollusca; class Bivalvia; order Mytilida; family Modiolidae; genus Modiolus; species Modiolus philippinarum. The sequence goes on along the minus strand of MJUU01027160.1, from coordinate 88,601 downwards.
AGCAGAAATATAGATAAAAGTGACCTTACTGAAAATACCTAAAAAATTAAACAAGTTGAAAATTTTAGGGTTTCCCATGTCTAACCCTTAAGGGTCTCAATTTCAAACTGTGTACATTTGTCATATGGTCCAACATTTAATCATTTTCCCCTACTACTTGTCATCTTGATCAGTACCTAATAAGGAACAATCTTGCCTTGTTTCTTTCAAATGCATCCAGCAGTTCTCAAGGAAAGATCTTTGTATGCATTTCCCAAAGGATCAATTGATAAAGTAATTTACCTGCTGGCAGCTATCTTGGATGACAGATCGATATTTTAAATTGACAACAAAGTAACAACATCTGGTCATTGACAATACAACTTTTTTGCAGGACCATTTAAACACTTTTGAGGCCAGGTGTTTTTCCTATTGACTCATCACTTTCAGAAGAAAATGTCTTTGAATGTTTTTTCGCATAGGGTTCAATGTTTAAACTATGATCCCCTGTAGCGGTCAGCTTGGATATAGCGCTGACTTGAAGAACATTTTTTAGCAGGTGACCACTTAAAGACTATAGTGACCGAGTTTTGTATCAGTTGGCCAAGCAGTTTCAGAAAAGACAACCTTCGAATGTGTTTCCCCTACAAGTCCAGTAGTAAAACTATGTGCCCTGCTGGTGGCAATCTTGGATATAGTGCAGACCTGAAAATCAAATGTTTGACAGGGGAACACCTAAAGCATACTGCGGCCAAGTTATTTTTCATTTGGTTCAGCAGTTTCAAAGGATATCTTTGAATGTCTTTTTCCATGGGTCAAATGTTAAAACTATGACCCTGCTGGCGGCCATCTTAGATATTGCGCTGACTTAAATAAAAAACTATTGTCCCTAAGTTTGGTTTCATTTAGCTCAGCAGTTTCATAGAGGAAGATCCTTAAATGTGTTCTCCCATCGGTTTCAATGTTAAAACTATATTTCCCACTTACTGCCATCTTGGATATAGCTCTGGCCTGAAAAACAAGTTTTAGCAGAGGATCACTTAAAGACTTTTGTGGCCAAGTTTTGATACAATTTGCTCAGTTTCAGAGGAGAAGATGTTTAATATTTCTTTTTTTATCGGGTCCAATCTTAAAACTATGTTCCCAGTTGTCAGGAAAATTTTTGAATGCCTTTTCCTATAGAGTGCGATGTTTAAACTATGTTCCAGCTGGATATAGCATGGACCTGAAAAATATCTTTTTGCAAGGGACTACCTAAAGACTGTTGTGGCAAGGTTTGGTTCCATTTGGCCCAAGAGTTTCAGAGGAACGTCTTTTCCAATACGGTCAAATGTGAAAAATATGTTCCCATCGGCGGCCATCTTGGATTGTTGCCAAGTTTGTTTCCATTGGCTTAGTGGTTTCTGAGGAGAATATATCTATATGTGTTTTACCATAGGGTCCAATGTTAAACTATGTTTCCCGCTGGCAGTCATCTTGGTTCAGGTACGGACCCAAACACCAAAAACAATATTTTTGTGGGGACCCACAATGGACCATTATGGCTAAGTTTGGTTCCAATTTAGCCCAGAAGTTGCAGAGGAGAAGATCTTTAAAGAAAAGCTTACGACGGACGGATGAACGGAAAGTCGGAAGGATGACGGACGAAAAATGATGACAAAGCTCATTCTTACTATAGCCAGGTGAACTTAAAACCTTGAAAACTACTTCGTTTGCATATTCAAGGTGTGCAATTGACATAGTAATCTCATCTCAATACGACAGATTCAAACTATAAAATAAGTGAAAAGACCAAGTAAAACCCTCTTTGGCCTTTTCTGAAGCAGGTGTTGCCAAGAACTGAAACCTCGGCTTTTATGTGGGCTAAGAAACATCATACAAAAATTTGCGAATAATCGGTCCATTAGAACCAAAGTAATGCTATCCACAGACGTCAAAACAGGCGACACATGCGACCACTTCGCAAAAAAAACATGCACCATTATACAGCTGCCAAATTCAGTCGTATAAAAATTAATAGCTAACGTGTGATCAAAACTTTCCATTTACAGTACATTTTAACTTTTATATCATCAATTCCAAGTAGCAATAATTACGGCTAAATAATCAATAAGAAAGCACTTACTAGGTAATCTTTATTTATGTTCTTACATAAGAATAAAAAATAGAAGGGCAACTTATTTAATGTTTAAATAAAATTGGTTTAACCCCAGTTCATTTAGTAATAGGTGCTGTATGTTCAGAACAAATCAATAAATTACACTGGAACATACTTAAACTGACTTAAAGACCGTCGAATATGAAAACAAAAGCAACAAAAGCATATATGTAAAAACAAATACTGATATTCCTTCATTGAAATAGAATCTTCTGTGCATGCCTATTTATCACACTTAGGCTACATTTATTAATTAGTTAATAAATACATATGAAAAAGTTTTCTTTTTTATTGATCTTGTGTCAGATATTAATTTACTTATATTATATAAATACCGATTTGATTGCATTTTGAAAATTACCTTAGCTATCGATCTGTTGTCACTTTAAAAATATTTTCTAACATCTATTAGGGAACTTGAAATCGTAGCCGAGACGTTTTATCAAAGTCGTTTGATCACCTTGTTATTACAGAAATGTAGCGCATGTTAGATCCTTGGACCGGGAATTTTTTAACGAAAGAAACCTAAATCCAATATTTATATGAAATATAACAAAAGGTCAAAGATAAGCATACGACATATGAACGAATATGCACAAACTTTTAATGGAGTAAAAGTAATTAATTCGACGGAAATAGGTCGGGCTAAGAAATAATATGAGGTATTAGTAGAAGTGCTTCGAAATCGAGAGAATCAAAGGAAACACAAAAGAGAGATGGAATAGTCCAAGGCAATTATAAGAATTACAGTCTTGAACAACAAAAGAAATGCTCATAATAGGTCTTTAAGGAGTATTCGACTATAGACAGCTAAATGTCTTAACATGGGCTTACATGCTATAAGATACAAATGCAGTTGCATTTTTAAACCTTAATTAATAAAGTATATATAGTGCAAATACGTGGTTCAGAAATTTCACATGTGTCTAGTGTAAAATACACAAAAGGTTATCATGTAGCAAGGTGACTTGAAAAAACATGTTGTTTTCAGTTTATTATACTGATAGTTATAAACTTGATCCTTCATATCTTCAACATTTTGGTACCATTGGTTCTGCACAGGGTTGATCTTTTGCGTAAGTGGTTTTATTTTGTCTGTTATTTTTCTTTTGTCTTCGCATTTGCCTCAACACCAACGTTAATATCAGGATCACAAAAATGCAAATCAAACTGGAGATACCTAATATCTTAAACATGGTTGAATCTTTGCCGACATCACTGTCTGTATTTTCAATTTGACCTGTAATATGAATTAAATATTGAATACTGAACAGAAATGCTATTACCTACAAAACAAGGTTGGAAAAAATTGACATTTTAATTTAAGGCTAGCGCTAAACATTATGCTTTCTTAGTACTTTTAGGGAATAAATCAAAATGGACTTCAGCTTCATTTCACGTTTAACAAATTGTATAAATGGTAATCATTTTCCAATAAAGTGAATTTCCATGTTTTACTGATACGTTAAAACTTTAATGTTCATCTAACTCCTTTGGAATACAGGATAAACACACACACACACACACACACACACACACACATAGTAAAACAAGTGTAGCGCTATAAAATTCTCTTTAGGTTGTCATTTGTTTTATTTTTTGCAAATAAACATTTTTATCTTTTGTGCCTTTAGGCTATGATGTAAAAGCGGGTCTGTTGAGAAACATTCGTAAACACTTTGTAGTTGTATCAGTTCTTGTTGTGCCTTTTTGACTTGAAAATGCTCACCATTTATGACGTACATGCAGGCTTACGTGATTATTTAATTCAGACAACGCTATCATCACATTAAACATAGTCTCAGTCGTTTCTTGGGAAGAGAGGATTTCAGTGATCTGACAAAAAATTGTCAGAATAAGGTCTGACACTTTATGCACGAGTTCGATGTATACGAGATGTATAACGTCAACATGCGTTCGGTAAACATAAAATACTGAATATGTCAGCTAGTCAATTTGGGCTTGTTGGTGATACAGTATCCTGAAAATTCAACATAGCAATTTGAATGCAAGAGGATCACTAAGGGATCACAAAAGGATCACAAAAATAGTTACGATCGTTGATCACAAGACTTCTGATCAATGATCGCAAAAGCTGTGATCATTGATTGCAGGTGTTGTGATCAATGATTGTAGGAGATACGATCAAGGATCATAATATTTGTGATCAAGGTTCACAGGAGTTGTGATCAAGGATCACAGGCATTGCAATCAAGGATCACAGGCATTGTGATCAAGAATTGAAAGTATCGTAATATCTTTGATAAAATATAGAGTTTTACAATGCAAATTATGTAATATTTCCCCACAACGTTTTCTTTATATCAAGAGTAATCGGGAGTTGCATTGTATGTGCATTATCCATTATCGCAGTAAAGCTATGTTTACAGTAATTTCAAGTTTGAAATAACATGAATAAAGCTATTTCTTAAATGTGGATTTATAGAAAATGATTTTTTTTTATTATGGATTTATATATCAAAAATATTTTTTTTATTATTTTTTTGTATTGATGGATTTATTAGACAAATAATTGGTTTAAATAAATGAATCTATTTTTATGGTATTCATTACTGTAAGGGACAAATGAAACCAATTAATTATATGTCTCTGTAACTGTTCAATAGATAAATTTATTTCTTTTTCGTTATGTTTTATAAGTATTATTATTTTTAGATAAATTGTAGATGAAGCAGAGCCACCGTTTGGTGTTTAATCGAAATCGGTATTAGTATAAGACAGAATGTCAAAACTTTAAAAAACAGAAATGAAGTCAACAATATCAGTAAATATGTCTTGTATTTAGGTACAATATATACCTGTTGTTACTGCTTAAATGTATAGACAACGTCAAAGATTTTTTTTTACCTGAGCAGTGAGACACATCGTTAAATAAAAAAATCTGGTTCCAAATTTTCACCCATTCTTTATTTTCACTGAAACTTTATATTTAATGTACATGTTACACTTATAGATAATAGTGTTGCACGCAGCTCTACATAATATGAATAATTATGTGTTGGTAAGGTGAGCTGCAAAGGTAGAGTATCCTCGTCGTCTCGTAAACTCATGCATTGTTTTTTAGATTCAAATCTTTAGATTGTCAGATTATTTACTCTTACTCCTGTCAGTAAACATATAAACAATTAATAAAATAATATAATTTTTTCTAAATGGATTGAATTATTTATCAATTATTATCATACTGTTGTGATCAAGGATAACACTTCTTTTGACCAATGATCAAAGCTTTAATTTGCGATCAAGGATAACAGTTTTGAGATCAAGGATCACAACATTACGATCAAAGTTGACATTTTTTGCGATCAAGGATAACAATCTTGAGATCAAGGATTGCATAGTTATATGATCATTGATCACGTATACTGGTTTGATCAAGTATCACAAGAAAAAACAATCACCGATTGCAATCATTGACTGCAAAAAGATCACTTAGGGATCACAAAATCTGCCAATTTGAATTCTAAGAGTACTGTATGCTGTCCTAGCTTTTCTGTGGGATTCTTATCTACTGGCGCATAACGTTATACATTCGTTAAAAATGACAATTTCTTTCATTTGTAAAACGTGTAGGCATGTGTCAATAGTATTTAATTTTTTTAAGCGCACGTAAAAATACCATTACTTTATTGAAGCCCATTAGTATCCTAGGTTTTTTAACTTCTTGTAACAACTGAGCTAACTTGTGATAACAACTTAGCTTACTTGTTATAACAACTAAACTAATTTGTGATAAGAACTTAATTACTTGTTATAAAAACTTAGCTACTTAGAAACGATATATAATGACTGGGATTGTCAAGCAAAGTATTTAATGTGTGTAAAGAAGTTCAGCTTCTATGTCAGTTAGTGACTTCAAACATCATCGTTTGAACAAAATGAAATTTTTGTTCTTTATTGACTTCGCAAAAGACATCGTGTAGATCAAGCTACCATATATTGTAATCTTGTGTCATCTTAGAAACAGAAATTGAGAGGACACGCTTGTCAAAATAAGTACATTAATAATATTTCATATACCAGACTTAACAACAAGAGTTCCTGGGTCCCCCGCCGGTCAAGCAATATACTAGTAAACTGTATATGAAATTGCAATATTTTCGAACATTCAGGGTTGTCTAGAATTTAATGTGCGGGGAGGTCAGGAGGAAAACTTTTTCCCCCAACCACCCATAATGTCTTTTTATTTACTTACTTATTTCCCGTAGAAAAATTTTCCAAAATTTTACGATCTAAAATCAAACAAATAATTATTAAAATGTAGAAGTTCATTTAAAATGTACGAGAAAATATCACTCTACAGTTTTTGTTTAAAAATCGTACTCAAGGCTGATGAATGAACTTGACCAAGGTATACAAGGTATGAATTTTTGGTATAAATTTCATGAAAATCCGTCAAAATTTGTGGGCATGATTTCACTTACAAGGTCAATTTGGGATAAAAAGGGGTTATTATTGTGGTCAAGATCCGATAACTCCACAAAAAAAATTCAACCAACGATGATTTTTGAAATAGACCGAGGTAACAGGGGTATATACATTTGATATACATTTCATGAAAATCTGTCAAAATTTCTAGCCATGCGAGTGCTTACAAGGTCCATTTTTCATATAAAGGAGTCATTATTGTGGTCAAAGTTCCTATAACTCCAACAAAAGAGATCGACCATAGCTGATTATCGAACTTGACCAAGATATTAGTAGTATAAACATTTGGTATAAATTTCATGAAAATCCGTCAAAATTTGTAGGCATGAGACCATTACAAAAAAAGTTTGACGGACGGACCACGGACGGACGCATGGCATTTCTATATCCCCGCTTTGCGTTACGGGTGGGGGATAAAAAATAAATTGATTGCTAAACTCTACTCATAATACAGAACCACTAATTTCCGAAGCATGATGAATTCATTAATATCAGCATACCGATTTTAGGAATGCATCAAATCTTCTTTAAAGTTGTTTTAACATGTTATCTTTTATCTATAATATCATTGAAGTGCATTTTATACTTTTATATAAAAGTTGAAGCCACTTAACTTGTGACTTGAGTCCAATCTTTACAGATTTTCTCGGATGTGTCTAAAAGTCGGTCTCGGTTCACTGTCTGAAAGCCGGTCTTTCGGTCTCGGTACCAAATGTTAAAATTTTCATTTTAATTCAAGAAGAGTATTTTAGTTGGGTTTATTAATTTAATATCTTAAATTTATGTCGTGTTATAATTAAACCTTTCACTAAACAAATTATCATGTTGACACGTGCAATAAATTCATTAAATAATTAACAAAACCGAAAGAATCGGAACCGAAATTTTGCTATTTGTCCGTTTTTAACGCTGATATATTTTATCGATTACCCCCGGTAGTGAAACTTCACCTGTAAAAAAAATCTTTCAGAGATTTTGTTAATCCTTGAACTTTTAAAAGTAAACTGATGAAATAACTGATGAAATGATTTAAATGAAGTCAGTTGGGGTACCCTAATGACGGTAAATATTAATTAAAATTTTCAGCTAAAAGACGTCAACGGTAATTTTTTTGTGGTATTTGACGATAACGATTAATTTTACAAATTGTAAAACAAAGATCACCTTGCCGAACCTTCAAATACCGGCAACTGAATATTCGAACCGAACTTGGAATACAACTGCAGTCACCTTTGCTCGATAGGAAGGTTAAGTATGGATATATCAAAAACATATGAAATTATGTTAAATTTTGATGGAAACTGGCTTGTATAGAAATAAAATACTTTTTTTTAAAAAGCATTCGAGAAAGTACAACAAGTATGACTAAATTGTCTGAAATGCTCAGTGCAGTGACAGGTTTGCGATGGAAAAGGCCAGATACTCCTTAGTTTTCAACAAAATTTACAAGAATTTAGATATATAGTTTTCAGTTCCTATGAGAAAACGTTTTCAAAGATCTTCTCTGAAACTTTTCGTCGTTTTAAAACAAACTTAGGCACAATGCATTATCAAATTCAATGAAAATGTCCAGCAGGCCCATACCTCATACAAGATTGCAACCAATCGGAAATATAGTATTACATTAAGCCCTATGGAAACACTATTATGTTTTGTTTTCTCTGAACAGTAAGGCGAATTGATCCCAGACTTGGTCGCAATATTCCTTTCGTGGTCACTCTAAAAGCTGTGTCCAACAGTTCCGCATCCAATCTAAGATAAATGCCATTAATCTGTTTACACAATACCATAAGGTTCTAAAGAAAAAAATCCAATTGAAATCTGATGAGAAATTAAGATTTCAAATATTTTGAAAGATTTGCCCCCATTAACCCCTTATTTCTCGAAAAAACGCTAAGACCTATGTAAAATATGTTGCCATATTGCTGAAAGCTTACATCAAGAGGAATATCCAATGAAATAACAAAATACCGAGGTTACTGTTAATTTTTGTTTCTGCATATGCTTATTTCGACAACTTATGTCCCATCAGTGCAGATCAAATCAAAACAATTGTAAATCCATATACCGAAATATGTGTAAAAGCTGATAGAGAACAAAATGACCGAAATGATCTAAATAAGCTAAGGACAGATATGTACAGCTATGCGAGAGGGAGATACATTTTGTACTCCTTAGATTTGAACAAAATTTTGTTGAATTTCGATATTGCATGATTCAAAATAAAATCGCGTTTCGGGCCAGCACCGAAAAACATCTCACCAAGATCGGATGAAAAGAAAATAAGTAATCTACAATTATCAATTTCGGCTCCGTATGGCTCCTTATAAAAGGAAACAAAATTTTCACGGAATGATAATTTTTCTTTAGGAATCCGTTGAAAAAAAATTCATCAAAATCGGACTTAAGATAAAAATAATTATATAATTTTTGAGATTGGCCCCTTTGACCCCATTTATCTCGCGAACTGTTCATGCTACTTGAAATTTGTTGACATACTACAGATTAGAAATTTCTTCCGGAGCACACCGAGAGAAACCAAATCGAAATCTGAGAAATGATAAAGATTCTACCGTCCAATATGAAAGCCGGGTATTCCGATACATATTGAACCGGAGCGGGCAGAAAAAACACGGAGCCACTTTTTGTTTACATACGGTAGGGTTGCTACAGAATTTATTTATAAGTCAACAAAGTATATGAAATTTGTGTAAATAAATTGTCATATTTATTTTACATATAATAAGTTATCAACAGATATAATTTCACGTTCCAAGATCCTTTAATAAATTTTTGAGAGAGATTAGATTATCCAAGTTTGCTATTTTTTACGGCGACATGTCCAATAAAAGTGATGGAACGTTCATGTTTTATACGATATCCCAAACTTCAATGATTCCGTCTTTTTATTAATATCTACTAGAAATTTTCTGAAAGTATCACTTTCCGGCATTCACTCGTTTTATATTTATTTTGCTATTACTCCAACAAAGGTGTATAAGTAAGGGTACAAAAAAACCGCGGAGCCTTAGCATGCTTAAGGAGGCTCACTCCTGATATTGTTTATATCAAAGATTTTTTGAAACCTATTTTAATTTACTAAGCATTGTAGACTAAATGAAATGGTAGAAAGAAATATATAGGTCCGTGTGCTTTTTACCGAGATACAAGTCATTAAATAATTTGGCGGGAAATAGATTTCTCTTGATTTTTCCCTTAATTTAACATTAAGATTATTTTTTGTCTAAAAGCTAAGAAGTTGTATCAAGAATTTCATGAAAACTTGTCTTGTGTCTTAATTTGACCTATAGAACATATTCATGAAATAAAAAGTGGGGGTCCGTGTGCAAAATTCTTTAAGCCATTGAACTGGACAAAACCAGAGGAGTTCCGAAATCTGACACAAATTCAAAAATGTGACGAGTGAGCCTCCTAGAGAGATTAGCGTAAACGGAACACGGATAACGAGCACAAGGAACAAACTCGATTTGAGAGAAGAAATTACAGAAAAATGTCAGAATCACTACTGCAGATTTATAAAAAACACCTTGGAATGCCATATTTATTCAGAATAAGTCTCTGTATGGATTGGCTATGTAAAGAAAGCCTCCAAATGCTACAAATGGATAATGAGGGCAGTGTATTGTGAATAGCATACTATTAATGCAATGGGAACGCAGTGAACATGGAGAGAAAAATTATAATGATGTACCCATTAATAACATATTCCACTGTAAGAAAATAATGCTGTTTAAATCTAGCAAAGACATTAGAAAAGAAGGCTAAATGAAAGGGGTACCATACAGATTGTATTGCGCTTTAATAAACACAATAAATATCAGCCGCGACTTAAACTTGGTCAGTATTATTTGATAGTCCCTTTATGGTCCAAGTATAAAGAAAAGACTTTGAGCTTATAGTTTGAACTCAGAATTTCATACGGCTTTGTTTCACCTTCAACGAAAAATCAAAGAATTGAGACTTGGGAATACCGTTTCGGAAATGGCGTGAGCAATTCGAACTTAAGAGAATTGTAATGCTTAGTTGAAGATCAATAGTTCTAATATTTGATGTGCAGTAGCATTGGTATCGGCACAATTTATCTCAAATACACAATTTATCTCAAATACCTACTTAAATGACCCAACCCCAGATTTATACACAAGTGACTACGTTAAGTTTCTCGCAAGCAGTCAAAGTGCAGACTGTACCAACTGTCCAAGCCACATGATATGACTATCAGTTGCGTCTTGAGGTGTACACATCAATTGCATGCCCATGACTACATAATTATGCATCGAAAACAAGCAAATTGTAATTAAGTACAGCCTGTACCAATAGGCAATGCCGCTTGACATTTGACATGCGTTTAGGTTTTGAAGAGAATACACCGAATCCACGCCAGGATGGTGTCCCTGAATCCTAAGTCATGCATGAACTATCACGTTAAGTTTGTAAAAGCAGTTAGTATAGTTTGTATCAGTAGTCCTAGCCACTTGATATTTGACGTGCATTAGCATGTAGGGGAAGGTTTAGGCCCAATAAAACTAGCTTAACAATGCCGCAGCAGTTTTGCGCCTGTCCAAAGTCAGGAAATTTATTAAGCCTTTGTGTGTCTTGTCTGTTTTCTAGTTAGTTTACTTTATGTCTATAGGAGTTTAGGATGATGTTTATTTCGCTGAACTTGATAACTCTTAATTTAGGGGCCGACTCCGACCTGCCGTTGGGTGTGGGGTTACCTCACCGTTCATTGAAGATCTTATGGTGGCTTTGAGTTGGTATTACTCCCCTTTGGGTCCTTGTCTCTTTGACACATTTCCCGTTTCCCTTCTTTTTTCTATTCTATGCGACTCCCAGTGAGTCTGCTCTTCTTAGAAAAATATACAAGGGGTCATTACACTGCATGGAGCGTAGCGTTTCTCTACACACTTTGTCTACTATGATTCGTGGTCAGGCTTTCCGTATTAAGACAAGACAAGACAAGACTACCCCGCATAGACAGGGCATTCTCTTATCCTTGCAAGTATTAACTCTGATAATTTGTCAAAATACAAGCACAATGACAGATATTTCACCTTTTTTTTCCTTTTTTTTTTGTCTGTAGATTTTTCGGCACAGTTGTCGACGTGTATTTGTTTGGCATAAAAAAAGTGTCTTTGGAACTAATATTATAAAAATTGGCATAATAGTTCTTCCTTTTGAACAATTCTTATGTAACATTTATTCCGTTAGATACAAATATTATATATTGGTAACGTTGGGACAAATATTATGACGGGATAATATCACATGACATCTAATCTAACATTGAATTTCCGTTTTACATATTTCTAGCTGAAAAAAATTCTATTGAAACAAATAATTATTCTTCGTTTGGAACATATTCCTTGGTTAACAAATAATGAACTATTTTTCCCGATTGAAAAAATCCCAGGTAATGTTTTATCTTTTGGGCAAATCTTATGATTAAACTGATTATGTTATATTTCTATGAAATTGTGAGTTTGGATAGAATTTGTATACAGGAACGGGAGCTACATCAATGATTTTTGGAATACTGCAACAAAACAGCTCTAGCAGACAATTGATTTGTTGTCTGAGAATTAATTACCTTGACAAAAGTCGAAAAAGGACAGAAAAATGTGCGTGCGAAGAGATTAACCGATAATTACCAATTGCTTATTTACCTTATGTAGTTTAAAAAGGATGATATCGTTATATTAGTTGAACTGACTTGAGCGCGAGCTCTTGTGATCACTCTGGACCTGTAGTCCGTCTGGCGTATAAAATTTTTTATAAAAAGGTCTAACTTTGCCATTATGAACCAAACGTCTTCCTCTGAAAAAATTGTCCAAGTGTCTGCTTGGTAAAAAAGTGTTTTCAATTTTGTTTTCAATTTTGTACTTTATAAAATATTGCCGACAGTAGGGAATAAATTTAACATTTGGCACTATTTGAACACATTTAGAGATCTTCTCTGAGAGTACTGAGCCTACTGGAATCGGACTTGGCCACGATAGTCATTGGTTGGTACAAAAAATATACCTATAAATGGTGATTTTTAGCAAGATGGTCGCCAGTTGGAAACAAACACATTCCTTCACGAGTTTTGCTTGATACTTTGGTACACATGCCACTTCTTTTTGACAAATTATTTGTACTTCATGACACTTTCGATATGTGATTGTTTGCAATGTTCAACTATGCCTGAAAGTGTCTATTTCTTGATATTACAATTTATTATTTTACATGTTGGTTGAAATCCATGGCTTCAAATAAAAAAGATTTCAGCAACAAAAAAAATGTCTGGAATAAAATCTGAACCGCCTTACTGCAGGGGTAACCGATTCGAATAAAGTTAATATGTTGCTAGGATATATTTTTTCAATTATAGAAGATACAGCATGACAAACAATAATTCTTAGATTTATTTTCATAAATGGGACTTTTCTGTCCAGTAAATGTTTTTCTTTGAATTTTAACATTTTTCTATTTTCTTTTTCGCTGTTGGTAAATATAGCTTCTGCTCGACAATCGACATAATATTTTATTTATTTTTGAATAGGACATCTGTGAATATTTTGGACTTAAGTGCCCCAAAACAGCAAAAAACGTCTGTCCAAACTGACAAATATCTGCAAACATCCCATTTTTGTATAATTTGCTTCATTTTGATTGCCATTTTTAAATTGTTATCTATTAGAAATACATTCAAACAATTAAAAAAAGAGTTCATTCATGGGGAGTAGTTGTAACAAATTTTCTCAAATCAGTTTTGAATTGGCGTCCATAGAAAAATGTCCACTTCGCAAAGCCAACGCTAAATAGTCAACAGAGCGCTCGTTCTGTGATTTAGATTACATTTTTTGCTGTAGAATCGTTTGTCATCTACTATTCTATCTGTAAACTAGCAGGGAACAGATATGTTACAATCCATTATTCTTAGATGATTGAATTTGTTGGCAAAGTTGACACCGTATTTTTTTTTCTTGTCCACTTCGCAACGGTCAATATTTCCAAGAGACGTCCATCATAAAATCATGAAATTCATAATAATCATAACTAACCTTGTGCATTGTACGGTAATTGTGGATGACATCTGACAAAGAAGAAATCGCCAGTAACATGTAAATATGCCCACTGTGCAACGGTCCACTTCGCAACGCTATAAGGACGTTGCGAAGTAGATAAAACCTCCCAGTGTATCAGACATGCACCTCTACCAGAAAATTTTATAAGAATAAAATGCAAGACATCTGATGCATGCTTGCTGGCAATCAATATAAAAACAAGAAGAAGAGTAGCAGCTTTTGTCCGCATTTGACAGCTAAATGTGTGATTATGTCCACTACGTAACGGTGTCATTCAATCCTCGAAAATAACGCGAAGTGGACAAAGTCGTTGCGAAGTGGACCGTTGCAAAGTGGACATTTTCGTACATTTTATTTCCATTTTTATAAGAAAATCTGTACAGAAATTTTATCTGCTTGATACAATGCTGAAGGTACAAGTTGAATAATTCAGATGCTTAAATGATATTTCCTATTGCATTGTTTTTCCGTTTGAATTTGACAACTGAATATTGCATATTTCCATACTTTTCTGTCACAATCGTTAAAAGTATGCTTGTGGTGCTTTACTGGTGATTTTGTTGGTGTATTACTAAATACCGAAGTTAATGTGAATTTATTTTCTGCATTTGCGCATTTCGACAACTTATGTCTCTTCAGTGCAGATAAAATCTAAACGTTTGGAAGACCATAAAATCAAATATGTTAAAAACTGGTAGAGAACAAATACCCAATATAATCTAAATGTAAAGCCAAAATCAGCTA
>MJUU01027160.1:18449-56524 GCA_002080025.1 Modiolus philippinarum | reverse complement strand
GCGAAAAGGCGAAAACACGAAAACGCGAAAACGCGAAAAGGCGAAAACGCGAAAACGCGAGAAGTCGAAAACGCGAAAACACGAAAACGCGAGATTTTACCCACGAAAACGCGAGATGTCTAGCGCGAAAAGGCGAAAAGGCGAGATCTATCTAATTTCGTGTTTTCGCGTTTTCGTCTTCATGTTTTCGCGTTTTCGACTTTTCGTGTTTTCGCGTTTTCGCTTTCTTGATCTCTCGTTTTCGCCTTTTCGCGTTGTTGAATGATAGCACGAAAACACGAAAACGCGAAAATGGCCGCATCCGGCTTCCATACAAATTATTTCCATGCATGATATTTTAATTAAATCTTTGAAACTGCTATTTTCATACATTAGTGACATTAAATATCCATCGACGGTGTTTACAAACTTCACTGGTAAAATGAGGAATGATGTAATATTTACTGAATATTTCCTGAATACTGTTCAGCTCAGTGCCTCTTTTCTATTAACAAACCAACCGATGAGCGCTACAAATGTTTTGTTGGTTTCTTGAGAGAAAGAAATTTTCCGAGTAGACTTTGCCTTAAATTATCGAAGAGATTCTTGACAAAATGTATTGTGCTCATCAAGAGGTCGACAACTATTTGATTTTTTTCAGTGTGTGTCGACGTACCATTCAGCAATCAAATACGCTTTGATCATCGGGAAGTCTCAGCTTTCTTTCCTGACGTAATGTGAAAGACTATAAGAAATAAGAAATCACGTGTGCATCTTTCAAAGGATCAACTTATGCACACACTCTCTTGTCATCAAACGTTATGCAAAAGGGCCGAACGAAAATTCCACTCTATGAGACTTGGTTGAATTTGGAGCTAGAAAAAAGATTTCAAAGAATAGTGTGGTGTAATGTCGGGGTTTCTGAAGAGGAGATATCCCAGTAAGGTGATTCTAAATGCTGTTGAATCAGTGTCTCTTCTACCTTAACTGGTTAAGAGTGTATTTTGTAAACAGATAAATAATATGAATCGTTCACATTGGTATACTAAAGTCATACTTTTTCATTTTCCGATCGTCTGTCAAAAATGGATTTACTAAATTGTAACGGTAAAAATATGCATGCATTTAAAAACTCCTTTATAACGTAATCAAAAACTCTGGTGGCCAGATTCGGCCATTTCGCGTTTTCGCGTTTTGGCCTTTTCTACTTTCACTTTCCATAGAGCGAAAACGCGAAATCGAGAAAGCGAAAACGCGAAAGCGAAATCACGAAAACGCGAAATGAATTTCACTTCATGTTTTCGCGTTTTCGTTTTCGCGTCTTTGCATTTTCGCGTTTTCGCATTTTTCGTCTCGGAAGTAAAGATCTTACGCATGCGTCATTTGAAACAAAAATGAGGGCATCTCAAACTTTATAACTTCAATTGAAAAACAGTATATGTTATGTTGTGACCAAATTCAATAAACTCATGAACAGAATTAATTTTTGAATTGAATTTATTCCGATGTAATTACTACTTAGACCAACTTATGGTTAGATTCTCATCATACCGCATGTGTCATGTAATTAGAAGATAAAATGATATTTAATAGTAAGCAAGTTTAAATTGATGTGTATTGCTTAATCCGCGTGCAGGGAATTTAAAAAGAGGGATTCAAATTAAGAAGTGAAAGAAAATTTTGGGGGTACTTCTTAGGAAAACATCAGGATATTCATTAAAAAATACATGATTGTCAAAATGGGGGTTCAAACCCCCAAAACATCCCCCTCTTTGGATCTGCCAATGGTTTCTTAAATTAAACCTGAGGTCCTGTTAGTTTTCGAACTAGAATAGACAGCATTAGTTCAAACCCCGTTAGTACCATTCAGTGTTTTCCCTTTATAATTCTGAAATGTTAAACTCAGTGAAAGTGCTATAGAGATAACATACAAACATGAAAATACATACAAACATGAAAAGTAATTATCGGGGAAATATAGTATAAGTATATACCGGTAGTATAAGTATATAATCCCGGGCAGAGAGGGTCGGGTCTACTGTTTTTATTTGGTGTGGTTTGAGTATGAGTAAAAGTTTATTTTTTGCCATCTTGCTGTATTATAGATGGTATTTTATATGCCAGATAAACTAAGACATGCTAAATATATTAAGCTTCCTCTTAACGATCAAGCGAAACCAGTAACATTTTTCATTATAATATACTTTTTGTTACTTTTTGTTGGCTTGTTTTTCTTTCATGGCTGGAATCCCTTTTTGAAACTCCCCTGGACCCCTCCCCACCTTTTCAGTCTATCGTTTCACCAACAACACCGGCTCGATTTTTTTTCGCACATATCGTTCGGTTAAACATCACAAATCTTTTCACTTTTCCTCCTTTCTATACACAATAAAAGATTTTCTGACTGTTTATTTTCTTTCGTAATAAAACATAAAATGTTAATTTCTTTCCTATTTATACTGTTCTATTACAAGAATGGCACCCAACCAACAAAACCGAGACCTCAAAAATAAAAACATGCGTGAAATATTTTATACCTTAGTTATTTGTTTTGGATTGACGGTTCGGTTCTCACTTCCTTAAATTCGACACTTTTATAAATGTAGCAATTAATTTACGGGGAAATGCCTTAAAAGAAGTGAGGGAGAGATTAATATGTCAGTGAAAAAGTCCCCTACAGCACAATCTAATGAAATTTCTTTGACAAATTTTTCCATTGTGACATGATCTTGTTCACACACAAACCCAGTTGACCTTATGCTAAATGTAGAAAAACGCAAATTAAGCAATGCACATGAATTTAAACTTGCTTACTATTAAATATCATTTCATCTTCTAATTATGTTACACATACGGTATGGAGATCTTACATATGAAAGTCTTAAAGCGTATACAAAATACAAAAGTTGGTCTGAGTAGTAATTACATTGGAATACATAAAATTCAAAAATTAATACAGTTCATGAATTTATTGAATTTGGCCACAACATAACACATACTGTTTTTCAATTGAATTTAAAAATTTTGAGATGGCCACATTTTGTTTCAAATGACGCTTGCTTAAGATCAATTCCGAGACGAAAACGCGAAAATGCAAAAACGCGAAAACGCGAAAATGCGAAAAAGCAAAAATGCGAGAACGCGGAAGTGAAAACGTGGAAATGCGAAAATGCGAAAACGCGAAAATGCGAAAACGCGGAAACGCGAAGGCGAAAACATGAAGTGAAATTCATTTCGCTTTCATGATTTCACTTTCGCGTTTTCCCCTTCTAGATTTCGCGTTTTCGCTTTTTGCTTTCTTGTTTTCGCCTTCTCGATTTTTCGCTCAGTGGAAAGTGAAAGTAAAAACGCGAACACGCGAAATGGCCGCATCTGGCCATTATAAAAAAATCCTATTGTTTGCACTTAAGGCAATCAGATAAATTCATAATAGTATAAATTAAGGTTTTAGTTCATCCTGAAATTGATTTTTAAGTCAAGTATAAGAAAATGTTTGCTTGTATTTATGAAATGTGTAAAAAAAATCAACGTCAAGTAGTCTTATGGTTTTCAGTTTTCTTGACATATCAATACAATAAAGTCTTTTTTCTATTGATATATCAAGTTTAAACCGGTGTTGACAGATAAATTTCCATATTCAACATATGTTGAATAAAGCCCCGTGCTATTTCCCGCAAAATCTATTCGGAATACAATTCTCGCTGTTTATCGTTTATCACACCCCACTTTATGCTGATTATTACCGTATTTCATCCATTCTTGATGGCTAAATCTAAAAAAAAAATAAATGCTCGGCAAGCCTCGCAGTTAAAATGAAAATCTTAAAATTTAGTTATCTATGGTAATAAACGGGTCTTGTAGAGTAATCTATATTTATCATATGTTGTCTACTCACTTTGAGATTCACCAAACATTTTGGAATAGGGTGGACTTTTATGAACTTTGTCTCAATATTCAAAACAAAATCATCGATAGAAACCGTTGAATGGATGTCGTTGTCTGAAGGATGATCTAAAAGATTTATTTAAATAGTATGAGCTATAATGCAAACATAATCATTTTGTAAATGTTGATTGGTTAACGCAAAATGATCAACCAGCAGTGATTCCTCGCACCAAATTGATTATAACCTATTATTGACATATAAGCCACGTTGGTAATTTGAGAATTTCGTTTGGGTTATTTCGTGTAAATCATTTGCCGATTTTAATTTCATTTGCTGTTGCTCCAAGCTTTTTGCGCTAGAAGATCATTGTTGCCTTGTTTCTTAAAAATGTAAAAAAAAAAGCAATTGCATCGTATCCTTTGTACTTGTAGGTACAGTGCTAAATGACTAAATACCGAAGTAACTGCTAACAGGAGAAACGCCTCTTCTAATTGGTTGGTGGGTTTTTCGTGTTTATCTGTGTATATTGCTTTGGAATATTATTCTAACTGATATAATCGTAATTTTCAAAAGGTAATCAATCATGATATTAAGAGTGTTAAGGTATTCTATTTCGCGACAATGCTACATATAATACTGTCTCAAGCTGTCAACATATCTACTTTATGTTCTAACAAATACGTATATGTTATCGGGCTCTTGACAGCTATGTATCGTAAAATATCAGCCCGTGAGCCAGACAATGAAGCACAGGGACGAGTGAACGTAGCGAACGAGCCCCAAGCTTCATACTCTGGCGAGCGGGTGATATTTTATAATACATTAGCTGTCAAAAGCCCGATAACTTGTTCATCATCCCTTATTTTGTATTTTAGATTTGTATTTATTCAACTGAGGTATCAAATTCTCCCAAAGTTGCGCGGGAAATTCGACATACATGTCATTCTCGCCTTTTCAGCAATTTTCAGCTTCAAAAGCATGTTTCGAGTTTTTATTAATTTATCATTAGCACTAGATCATATTGCATCGCCATTTTGATTCGTCAAATTTTGTGGGAGTTAACGAATCAAAATGGCGATGCGATATGATCTAGTACTAATGGTGACTAACAATCCTGTAAAATTTGAAGGAATTCTGGCAAGTGGTTTCTGAGGAGTTGTGTCCACAAGATTTGCCATTATATAACATTGTAGAAATAATCAAAGTCCCATAACTCCCACAAAATTTGACAAATCAAAATGGCGATGCTATATGATCTAGTACTAATGGTTTCTGAGGAGTTGCGCCCACAAAAAACGTGACACACGGACACACGGACGCACGGACGCAGACCATTACCATGTCCCTCCGTCGCGTTGCGGCGGGGGACAATTATCTGTTATTAGTAAAATCAGTTCGATTTTATGCTGTTTTTGGGCCCCCCTTGTCCCTTCTCTTTAAGTTATGGTTGTTTGAAAATTCTTCTTAGGTAGTTTACTCAAGCAATGTTTGTCGAAATGTGTAACCAATGTGATGTCTCAAATTTATGTGAGTACCAATTTTATTTGCACTGATCTTGTCGTGTGAAGTTTCTTATTTGTGAATTTTGAAAAAGTTTTAAACGCGTTTATCTTTAGTTACTACAGTACTGATTTTGTGGGTATTTAATGGAATTCGGTTATTTTTTTTTATTTCAGTATAATGGTACAATATGAAAAAGAAAGTAAATGGGATAAATGTCAAGGAGACCACATCCCATATCCAGGTTAAAACGACCAAAAACAAAGCATTTAGGGGTCGCCGTACGGTCTTCAACACAGTGAGGAACCTCACACCATATAGCAAGCCCTAAATGGCCCATAAAAAGTAAAAAAGTGAAAAATAACCCAAATATCAAGAAACTAAAATTTTATAAGAAGACAAGGACAAGCCAATGACAAACACATTCCTGACTTGGGACAGGCGCAAAAATTGCGGAGGGTTAAACTCGTTTTCTTGGATCCAAACCCTCCCTCTAAGTGTGGTGAATGGCTAAAAAATAAAAACACAAAAAGACTCACACTAAAAATCAAATCTTGAAAAAAGTCCAACTTATCAAGACCCTTACAATGAAGTACATAAAACATGAAGACAATACACAAAAGTACTGTCCGGACAAATGCTCGCAGTTACTGACAGCTAGCTAAGGACATAATTTCCGTTGACTATGATATCAAGCCTTCTTACATATGAAACTTCAATTGAAATACTTCTAAATAGATTTCGTATAACAACATCATCAATTAGAAAAGAAGAACATGATATTGTGCAATGCCAAATACTGCCAATATGAAAAATTGTTTAAATTTAGTTATGGTGTAAAGCTCTTAGGAGATGATCAATATTTTTGCCAACAAAAACCAGAGGTAAAGATTTAACAACAATGCTGTATTTATATCCTTTATGAATAAGTTTGTTCAACGGATTAAAAAGTTTGGAAAGACAATTTTTGAATTTATGCGCTTTGTAAATGATATTTCCATAGAAGTTTGGATGTGGAATGCCCTGTTGTATAAGAGCCCTGCATGTAGAACCAAATTTTCTTAATAAGTCAATGTATCTATAATAAAATTAAGAGAACGTTTTTATCAATTTATGATATCTAAACCCTTGGTGCAGAAGTTTTTCAGTGAAACAAATATTTCGGTCGTTGGAGTCAGAAACATTACTACATACTTGTGCATATCGAACAAGTTGTGAAATGTAAACCCCGTAAGAAGGGGCTAACGGAACATCGCCGTCGAGATGGGAAAAATTGACTATAGGGAAGGAGAAATCATGCCTTTTGTCATAAACTTTAGTGTTTAACTTTCCTTGTTTATTGATATATCAAGATAAAAAAAGGAGTAGTTCCTATCGTTATTTATGTTTGTCTCTTGTTTTCATTATTGTTTTTCTGGTGCAGTTTGCTTGTAAATTGTGGCATGTGATTGTAGTTCCTGGCCATTGTAGGTGTTTGCTGTTTTCCTGTTTTTGTAATTTTATGATCACTGCTGCTATTGGATTTATTTAAAGTAAGTTCAGCAGGATAAATTTCACCTGTAAATTTAGAAAATTCAGGATTATTTAAAGCCAAAATATCGTCCAAATATTTATATGTATTGTTAAATCTATCCACTAAATGCTGTTTAGAAGGGTCTTTTTGAATTTTTGCCATAAATTGTGACTCGTAGCAATAAAGAAATAAATCTGCTATGAGAGGTGCACAGTTGGTACCCATAGGAATACTGGTATATTTGTCATGTTTGTCGTCACTGAAAAACGATTTAAATGTATTGCAACAAATGTAAATACATGCTGATTTTTTGAACGACCATTTGATCAAATACGAAAATTTCTCTTTGATGAGTGTAATGTATAAAGGTTTGAAAAATTAGCTATCGACGGAGGTGTATGCTTCATTAACAGATCGAAGTATTTCCAAAAAATCTACCTAATTTTTAACACTCCAAAAGTAGTTTATTCCACTGTATTCATAACATTTGTTGCTAAAGTTGATGACGAGATTTTTTATGGTAGTAAGTGCCCTGGTCAATAAAACAGAAATATGTGTAGTTGAACATTTACTTGATGCCGAAATAAAACGTCATTTGAACGGATTTTTGTGGGTTTGTTTTTCCTGGAAAGTTTGTTAGGAGTAGATAGACAGAAACAGCGATCACATAACGACATGGCTTTTTATGATTAATATAAGAAAGATAACAGGAAACACCTACAATGGCCGTAAACCACAATCACATGCCACAATCCACCAGGGAACCGCACGAGAAAAACAATAAAATGACAAAAGACAAACATGGATAACAATAGGAACTCGGGATAGCCGGACTTGGTACCGGCACTAGCAAGAGCTAGAGGTAGGGTTAAACCGGTTTATGGGTACCCAAACCTCCCCTTTCTCTATCCCGTTTCCCTATAGTATAATAAAACATACAAATAAAACCCAATACAGGTAGACTGCTAACTCCAAGACCACAAACTTGAGAAGGAAAGAAAAAGACAAAACGTAATTTANTGGGTCGAGGAGTGCTCGCCGCTAAACTGCCGGCTAGCTCAGGAGCCTAGTCTGCTGGTAAAACACTGTCGCACTACGGAATAAAGATCAAACTCAAAACTCCCCGAAGGGTTTGGTAAAGAATTATCATAGATTTCAGTAGACATCGGCAGTATCAGTGAGAGGCCAGTATACCTGTAATATCTTCAGGTCATTGGATCCCAAAGCCAATTTAACGGAATCCTGCAGAATATCCTGTCAATATCTCCTATTACGTAAAGAATGTAAGTTACGTCCCAGTTTTTCTGGATTTTTTATCAGTTTTTGACATTTTTTAACAACATTTCCACAAAATCGAGGGTGAGAAATGCCCTTTGTAATAAACTGTTTGCGAGTCGCACCATATTTAGAAATCGAATCTTCATATCTTCTATAAAACTTCTTAAAGGTGTTAATCAATTTATGAAATCTGTAACCTTATTGTAAAAGTTTGGATGTGATAGTAAGGTTACGCTAATTAAAGTCGTCAAGAGTAGAACAGACGCGTGCGAATCGTACCAGTTGTGATATATACACCCCGTATGATGGAGCTAGAGGAACGTCGCCATCAAGAAAAGGGAAATTAGTAATTGTGAAATCAAAATCATCCCTTTTATCGTAAATTTTAGTTTTAATTTTGCCAGAGTCAATGATGATAGTAAGATCAAGAAATTGGCAGTATTTAGAATCATCGTTTGCTTTATTAAGTTTCAGTTCTTGCGGGTATATGAGGTCGACATAGTCTAAAAACTGGGGATTGTCAATAGTAAGGATATCGTCGATGTACCTGCTGTTATCGTTGAAAATTGAAATAAGTTGATCACTGTTTTGTACGGTTCCATTCTGTAGTTTTTTCAAAAAGTCCCGTTCGTAAGAGAACAGAAAAAGATCTGCAATGAGAGGTGCACAGTTTGTACCCATGGGAATTCCAATGACCTGTCGATAAACGATGTTGCCAAAACGAACAAAAATATTGTCCAGCNTTACGGATCTGATCGTGGTACATTCCGAACACAGAGGTACCAACCAGTACCATTTTGAGCCCAAAATTACTCAAAAAGCCATGGGAAAGTGCTTTTTTTTTAATTTTGAAGACCTTGCTTATTGTTTTCATTCGTATAGGTCAAAAGCGGAAAATGAGGTTGGGTTTTTGTCGAAAAAGGAACCCCCTATATTTTAGTCATGTGACCAACCTCTGCGTCCCTAAAGAAAACATAGTTTTATAGATAAATACGAAACAATTATATTAAATAAATTTTCAAGTAAATTAATTGTAAAGTAAAGATAGCAAAATTTTATCAATTAATAGTATACTTAATTAAGACAGAAAAATAATTTACTAGAATAACGAAGCCTGTCCTTGTTTAAAACGGGCAATTTCATTGGATATCCAGGTTTTTTAAGTATATACAAAATTAAATCCGTATATGCATAATTATTTCTGTATATACGTAAATCGAATTCCGTATATACGTAATTATTTCTGTATATACGTAATTCGAATTCCGTATATACGTATTTATTTCCGTATATACGTATTTATTTCTGTATATACATAAATCGAATTCCGTATATACATAATTATTTATGTATATACGTAAATCGAATTATGTATATACGTAAATCAAATTTCGTATATACGTAATTATTTTTGTATATACGTAATTAATTATTTTTGACCCTGATACCGCGCCATAGTTAGAGGCTTTGTCAACTGGTACGAACACATATTTATTACTAAGATCTTTTAATTTTAACTTAATTCTGTTTACAGACAGCTTAGGCGGTGACTCTTTATAATTATCTTTATAAAAATTTATTCTATTGATGACTTTGGTAATAATTTTATCTCTGACCATATTGAGTGTGGTTTGTCTGCACTTTCTCGTTTGCACCATTTTATACAATAGTTGGTAACTGCGTCTTTAATAATATCAAAACAAGATTGCTAGTTAATTTTCGAAGGTGGGCGAATAGGTGAACCTATTCTTTATTCACTTGTGTGATTTATTTGTTATTACTTACATTCATAATGATCTTCCATCTCCAGACGTTTTGTTACCTTGTCAAATCCA
This sequence comes from Modiolus philippinarum, assembly GCA_002080025.1. Classification (NCBI taxonomy): domain Eukaryota; kingdom Metazoa; phylum Mollusca; class Bivalvia; order Mytilida; family Modiolidae; genus Modiolus; species Modiolus philippinarum. The sequence continues at coordinate 46,533 of MJUU01027160.1, read as the reverse complement.
TGTGCACAGGTATATGAAGTGTTTATATCTTCTATGCCAAAATTTCTGATAATTAGGATAAATTCATTGCTGTTTAGAAGCGATTTATATTTGGAAGCAAAACTCGTCACTTCGCCAAACGCTAGTAGTTCGTTTTTGGAACCACCATACCATCGATTGGTACATTGTTTACAAGTTACATTAATGGTGGAAAACGTACAAATAAGCTCTACATTCCCTCCAAAAACTACCGGTCTTTTGATCTCCCAGTTTACCGCTAAAATAGAGATACAAAATAAATACCAAGTAAACACAAGTTTTCTTCTTTTTTTCTGCTTGCTGCAAGGAAGAAAGTTCAATCAAGCATGTTACTGAATATTTTATATGATCTGTTGTTAGAATTAAATTATGGTAGATACAATGTATGTATTTGGTTGAAAAAATATCATTGTGCACTTATTTCCTGTTAAAGTATTGGTTCTTGTAAATCTGTCATTAGACACGACTACTACGTTTCAAGCCAAAAAAATGACGTTTCAGAATTGCAACGTACAAGCAGGATAACAAAAGTTTGAAGGTGTTCCAATTAAAAATTGTGTCAATAATAGCCAGCTGAGAAACAGTTTTAATGTAGAGAATTCAAGGATTTTCTCAATTATTATTTCAACTGTAACCAAACGGAATTCCAGTGATCTTTGCGCTGCCCTCTTTGGAAACTTATCGATATGGATCCAAATCGATAGCGAGGGAAATGTTTTTTTTTCTAATACGGCAACAATAGAAATCATAACAACTAGCCATATGTCAATATATATTCTAATATGACGTCCTTTAATGGCCTTGTGTCCATAACATTGGTAAAATCCGCATATATAACAAAATACCGAGGTTACTGTGAATGTAGGTTCTGCATATGCGCAATATCCTCGGGGACTAACAGTCCACCAGCAGTGGCATCGACCCAGTGGTTACAAATAACAAAATACCGAGGTTACTGTGAATTTAGGTTCTGCATATGCNTTTCGACAACTTATGTCTCTTCAGTGCAGATAAAATCAAAATATTTGGAAGTCCATAAACCGAAATAGGTGTAAAACTGATAGAGAACAAATAACCAATAAGATCTAAATAGAAAAGCCAAAATAAGCCAAGGACAGAGCTATGCAAGAAGGAGATACTCCTTAGTTTTAAGCAAAATTTACTAAAATTTAGATATTGCATGTTTCTAAATAAATTCGGTTTTCGGGCCAGCACCGCATATATGCGTTGGTATTGTCATGTCAATCGACGGTTACTTTGATAACGTCAGAGAAAGTTTTACGACAGTTTTTGCAGCGTCAGAGAACAAAATGTCATACTCCAAGGGGTAATATGGCTGTTTCAACTATGAATACAAAGACAAATTCATTTTTTCTGTATTCTGTAAGTGTCATATTAGAAACGAAATAATATGTTGATTTTACCACGGGTTTACCCTTTATGCCTATATTTTACTCCTTGCATACGCTCTGGGTAAAATATTTGCCATAAAGGGCCAACCCGTGGTAAAATCGCCATATATTCACGCCCCCATGATTATTTCTTAAATAGCATAAGGAGCGACGTCACGACACTTTCAACGTTTAAATTGAAGACGCCATAATATGTTTTGTGCACAAAAATAAAAAGTGAATCGATCAACTGCGAGTGTTTTATCTTCTTTTTCTTATTATTTATTTCTGTTCTTTTAAGGATGTATTCTCACGAGGTTTCATTCTCGTTTAAATCTCATTTGAAAATAATTAGTATGCCTATGAGTGAAAATGTTTCATTGATTTATGTATATATTGAACCTTCCAAATTGTGTTAACTAATTAAGTTCCTACGACCAGTTGTTTTCGAGAAATGAAAAATCGGAATGTTTGACCATAATTTACCATTGATTTTAGTCAAGAGTTTTGCCTACTTTGGGGTAGGGGTTATAAAAATCATTTTTAGCTCACCTGACCCAAAGGGTTAGTGTGAGCTATTGCCATCACTTCGCGTCCGTCGTCCGTCGTCCGTCCGTCCGTTAAACTTTTCACATTTTCATCTTCTGCTCTGAAACAGCTGAAGCAAATTCAACCAAACTTTACAGGAATGATGTATGGAAGGTTCTTTACAACGATTGCTCATTTTGTTCCGATCCGACAAAAAACATGGCCGCCAGCGTGGAACTTAGGTTTAACATTGGACCCTATGGGGAAAATCACATTTTCATCTTCTGCTCTGAAACCACTAAAGCAAATTTAACCAAACTTTACAGGAATGATGTACTAAAGATCCTTAACAATGATTGCTCATTTCCTTCTGATCTGACGAAAAACATGACCGCCAGCGCAGAACTTAGGTTTTACATTGGACCCTATGGGAAAAATCAAATTTTCATCTTCTACTCTTAAACCACTGAAGCAAATTCAACCAATCTTTACAGGAATGATGAACTAGAGGTCGTTAACAATGATTGCTCATTTCGTTCCGATCCGACAAAAAACATGGCCGCCAGCGCGGAACTTAGGTTTAACATTGGACCCTATGGAAAAATTCACATTTTCTTCTTCACCTCTGAAACCGCTGAAGCAAATTCAACCGAACTTTACAGGACTGATGTACTGATGGTCCTGAACAAAGATTGCTCATTTCGTTCTGATCTGATAAAAACATGGCTGTTAGCACGGAAGATAATTTAACATTTGCCCTATGGGAAATTCACATTTTCATCTTCTCCTCTGAAACAACTGAAGCAAATTCAACCAAACTTTACAGGAATGATGTATGTAAGGTACTTTACAAAGATTGCTCATTTCCTTCCGATCCGATAAAATACATGGCCCCCAGCGCGGAACTTAGGTTTCACATTGGACCCTATGTAAGAATTCACATTTTCTTCTTCCCCTCTGAAACCACTGAAGCAAATGCAACCAAACTTTACAGGAATGATGTACTTAAGGTCCTTAACAAAGATTGCTCATTTCGATCCGATCCCATAAAAAACATGGCCACCAGCACGGAACATAGTTTAACATTGGTCCTATGGGAAATTCACATTTTCATCTTCTCCTCTGAAACCACTGAAGCAAATTCAACCAAACTTTACAGGAATGATGTATGGAAGGTCCTTTACAAAGATTGCTCATTTCGTTTCCATCCAATAAAAAACATGGCTTCCAGCGCGGATCTAAGGTTTAACATTGGACCCCATGGGAAAATTTACATTTTCATCTTCTCCTCTGAAACCGCTGAAGCAAATTCAACCAAACTTAACTGTTCAGCATTTTGTCAGGTGAGCGATACAGGCTCAGTGTCTGAGCCTCTAGTTTCAAGAAAAGTATGCATCTTATTCATATGATCTTAAAGATATGATGGCCCAATTATCAAAAACAAACATTGTGAGTTTTGACTGTTTAGTTGGATGAAAAATTTTGATTCTTACAGATTTTACGCTTTCTTGAATTTTACAAAAAAAAAAAAGATACATTTTCTTTCAAAAATGTCTTATATCATCATGGACCTAATGAACCTATGCTTTCCATTATGATATTTCTTCAGATTCGCGAGATCTAAAAATCTGGAAACTTTGACAGAAAACTTGATGGTAGAAGTCGCTTTTTTACCAGCATATGACACATGACCCCTGAAGGGAATACATGCTTAAGCGACAAAAGTTGTGTAAAAAAGAACGGTATGACAAAATACATTCAAAAATAGTCAGATGAATCAAATTTAATATGGATGTAGATGTAAATATTCAGTTCAGTTGCTCAATTATCATCATATCTTGCGAGAAAGAACAATCGAAATATTAAAACAAAACGAGTTCGAATCCATTTCAAGGTGTGATCCTTTTATGATTTTTCAAGGTAACTAAATGTAAGATTTACCAAGTGCCAATGAAAGCGGAAGACCTGAAATTTATAGGATAGAATCTCCTATATCCAGTATTAGAATGTTTTTTCTACATTGCTAAGTCAAATTTCTGATAAACTTTTTAGTCCACCCTTGGAAATTCGTAAGAACTTCCACCTTTGATCAAGTGATCAAAATATAATTTTACATGCTGTCTAAACATTTCTATCATATCGAGAAAAAAAGAAAAGATCCTGGTTAATCAAAGTCTAAGTTCCCAAATTTGTAAAGAAGTTTTTTAGAGTTAAAACAAAACAATATCTTCGCAGGGCATACTGTGGTACAAAGATTGGAAAATGTAAACATAATTTAAGATAAGTCGAAGTCTACATAGCTACATTCTTGACATATTTATATACTTTGTTCATTAATTATGTTTGTTTGTTGCCTTGTTTGTAACAATATTTGTATATAAGCTCCAATATAATAAAAGTGAATGATACATATATATATATATTTTTTGGTGGGATAAGATTTAGTATAAGTTAAAATAAGTTGTGTTTAAAAAAAATCACTGGCTCTGCCCCAACCCAGATAAATATATTGTTGTTTGTTTATTTGTATACAAAATAACGTAAATCATCGTTTCAATTGTATGCTCTATATAAGGACCCTTTAATTGGAATAAAATATTCTTATTCTGATTCTTATATGTCTGTTTTACTTCTTGTAGCACTTAATAGTGCCTAAGTTGAAATAAACTTGTCTTGTCTTGTCTTCTTCATTCGTTTTGTCATTTATTCGAAGATGAGCAGTCAGAAATCCGGTTGACCAAATTATCTACACTCTTCAAAAACTGACTCAAAATCCGTACCTCCACGATGGACGCGGTGGTTTTCGCACGCTGTGACTAGGAAATTTTGTGAATACTTGAAACTATTACATTTTAGGGAAGACATTTGATAATTTTTCTATCAGATTTGCTTTTAAAGGAGACGCCAGGTATGAAATTTAAACTGATAAATAAGAGATAAAGAGATAGAGTTATGTTGACCCGGAAGACGATATTTTGCATTTAGTCGACAAGAAAAAAAATCACACAAATTCAGATATGCTTGTGCGAGAAATCGCATATGCTCATTGACTGGGCCTTTCTGAAATGAATTTAGAAGCCGATAATGAAAAAAATCTAAAAATATGCCAAAAAAGATGTATTTTAGAAAATTCGTTGCCAAGGTTAATAAAATAGAGGAGAAAATTGTTTTTGTGTATCATTAAAAGGGTGCGCTCGACTTGAAGATGCAATTTTGTTATAGATACATACATGGCATGTATACATAGTATTATTTATTTGTTAAACAAAGCAACATGTGTTTGGTCATGTGTTTATTTAATGTGACTGTATTGGTTGGAAAAGTTGGGGAAAAGGAGGGGGTAATATAAGTGTTGATATTGACAACGCCATTTGCTCATATCACAAAGTGTGTATGAAAAAAGAATTTCAGGTTTCGTTGTATCTTCATTTTTCAATAACTGTAGGTGGAAGGTCTACTAGTTTAATATTTTCAAAAATTAATGTCTGTATTGTAGTTGTATAGTGGTATCACTGTTAACATCAACACTTCGTGACCGATTTTAACCAAGGCAAGCGTATATCATTCATGGACAAAAGTGTTTTCTTTGAACATTGTTAGATCATCCAGAAATGTAACAATAGGTTGAAGCCATATCCATTTTATTGGGCCATAGTGTGCAAGTGTGGATTCAAAGGGCGCGTAGGGAAGTATGCCCCATCTCTCAATTATAGAAAACATTTTGTTGTTTGGAATTCTAGATTAAAATAACAATATATCCATAATTTTAATCTTTAAGAGTTGTACGTGGAAATAAAATATGTATATTGTTTTAATTGAAAAAAAACCGCTAAACTCGGCAGTTTTACACTTAATACTGGATCCCTCCCCCTTCAATGAATTTTTCAGCTGTAGTTTTTAGATGAGTAAGTAATCCCCTTCCTAAAAAACCAAACAAACAAACAAGAACATAAGATGAAATAAGACAAGTTAAACAAAAAAGAAGAAAAAAAAACCAAAAAAACAAAAAAACAAAAAAACAAAAAAAAACAAACAAAACAAAACAAATGGCAAAACAAAACAAACGAAAAAAAACAGCCCCTTCTCAAATAGTAAAAATCAAAAACAAAATCGAAAACAAATACAAAAAATAGATAAATAAACATAAAAAATGGTAAAGCTTTCTTTAGAGGTTACTAAACTGAAACGCCACGACTTCTACTTTTATATTTGAGTAAACAGAATTTGAGGACCATATTTCTGAGGAATTTTGAAAGAGTTTTAAAGCATAAATTTTATTCAATTTTTTACTTATTTTAAAGTGACACGGTAGTATATTTTTTGTCACGTTTCCTTCGCTTTTGTAAATTAAAAGTTTTATTTTAGCGTTGTTACAGAATGGAAAAAAAATTCTTTCAAGTCGAAGTATTTGCTTTCTTGCTATTTTGGTGGTAATTAAGGGGGTTGACATGTTAAACAGTCGGAAGTGGAAGAGGTACTGATAGATGCTAGAAAATGTGAAAAGAGGGACATATATGAGATAGTTGGTTAGGAAGGGACATGAAGGAGAGAGGGGTAGAAAAGAGAGGGCTTGGAGTTGGGATAGATTGACTCCCTCCACTCCCTCGTTACATGTATAATATAATGTTGTCGTTATTTCTGGAATAACGGTCTCCGTGTGTCTTTGCAGATAAACTTTAAATGTAGAAATTTCATTCTAGATTCAAGTACTTCTGTATTTATTCATATAATTTTATAAAATCAAGAAAGTGTAGCATTTCAACGGGACAAAAATGATCGAGTATACATCTGCAACCTGTCGCAAATTCTGTTGTTTTAAAATGAGTCATGTGTGGCACTACCCGGTATCATCAATGCCATGGAGTAACATTCATTGGCAGATCCAAGGGGGGTCCGGGGTTGGAACCCCCTTTTTATACAATCATGTATTTTTTAATGAATATCCTGATGTTTTACTCAGGGTATTTTTTAATGATTATTTGATTACGAGGGCATTTATTTAATGATTATTTGATTATTAGCTTGCATTTTTAAAAATATATATATTTTTTATTACTAAGCCAAAAATTTATTGACCCTCAGAAATACCCCGCAAAATTTTCGCGCCTCGCTCCGCTCTGTCAAATTTCCTTTCATTTCTAATTGTACCCCCCTTTCAAATTCCCTGCATCCGCCTCTGACATTATAGACAAAAAATATATGATAAAACTATCACTGGGACGTTTTCCTATCCGCCTCTGACATTATAGACAAAAAATATATGATAAAACTATCACTGGGACGTTATTATTCTGTTATCTACTCTTGGGATGTACATTTAAGAATCTTATGTTTCCAATATAGCTGAAAACCGATTTTGGTTTTGAAAATAAAATGATGTTGTGGAGTAATGTGTAGAAAAACACATGTTTTGAATTTCCAGCAAAAAAATGGTCTGACTTGTTTTCATCATAAAAAAGAAAATATGTCCGTTCCCGGACCCCCTCACCCCCCCAAAAAAAAACAAACAAAAAACAAACAAACAAACGCACAAAGTTTTGCGGTTGTGGAGAACTATCACTTAATGATATTACGTAATGTTTATATAAGAAACCGAAATTTCATCCTCATAAAATCAAAATAAAAGGTCATTGTTTAGGGACAGAGTATAAGTACCTTGGTTACTAAACAGGGTGCTTAGATCGAACTATCACGTTAATACCTACCTAAAAGATAAAATGGAAAATATGTTAAATTATTTAACACGCGTCCTTGGAGAACATGGCGATTTTAATAGAGTCAATTTTGGCGATGCTCTCTGGAGCTCGGTTCTTAGACCTGCTTTGACACACGCTTTTGCTGTCTGGGCACCCTTATCGTCAGCAAATAATGCCATTATCGATAGTTTGCACGTGCAGCCAAAATTGTTCTCAACACAAAACTCAACATACCGAGATCTGCCTTATTACTGGAACTCGGTGTCAGGCGTCATTGTTTTCTGCGTTCTCGTTTTTTTGCCATGCCTTTGGACTTCGATTTTTGTAAATTTCCCTCCTTTGTTCCTTCGGTATTCTACTACCGTTGTTTTGGGAACCAGTCAGTGCCTTTATAACACGACAGAGAATATCGTACTATAAACGGCTTGCTGGATTACCAAACGACAGACTATGTTAACGTGTTTTAAATGAAATAGTTAGCCCAAACGAGAACGTGCTAGGGTATGTGCATGAGATCAACAGCTTAATTGACTAATTCGGTTTTGAAAATTTTGATTCTACTTTGGGAAAGGCAACAAGAGAAGGTCTGTTACTTGAGGTGACAACTAAAAGTACATGTAGTTTCAATCTTTACCTGAACTGCTTTATACAAACGGGTGAACAGAGCTATTTGTCCGATGTAAGTAACTTCCAATTATCTAGATTTAAGTTGCTTGCACGAACAAATTATTTATGTTTAAATAAAAACCTAGTTAGAATGCACATGGCCAAAGATGAGCGATGCTTTTTATGTGAAACGGGGGAAGATCTTGAATATTTTTTGTTACGATGCCCGATCCTTGGAGATATTAGAACTAAATATTTTGATATGTTTACTGCGGATACTGATATCAACTTCATGGAACTGTCGCCACGTACTTCGGTGAATTAGGATATGCTTTTAATAATGATGTAGGTAGTTTTATGATATATATGGCAGGAAATTTTTACTCACGTTTTTTACCTCCGTAACAGTATCTTAAATCCTTGTAATGACTAATGTTTTGACTTTTTAAATTTTTTACAGTTGATTCATATTATGAATGTGATATGACTTTTACTTTTTATGGACAGCTTTTATAATGATGTATATTTTTATCTCATTGTATATAATTAATTAGTACAGTAGACGCACCGTTACATCTGTCCTGGTGACTGGTGCCCCCGATGTAAAGGGGTAGCTTCTGAATAAAATGATAACATTTTTCCTAATTATTTAAAAAAAATTTTGATTTGATAAATATTATAAACATTTCTCTCCAACCTTTTATTAAGATACAATATAATGTGATTTGTATCTGAGTAGCCCAGGGCGTCACTGGTTTAAAGATATGCTTGGTTGCGTAAGACAATGGTGAACTCGATTAATAGATTGATTAGATTCCCGCCTGAATTTGCCCAACTTAGCATTGGAACATTAATGTGCGAACTTTTCAATAAAACCATCAGAAAGATAAATCATTTTTCTATATCTGTTTTTTTTTCATAAAAATTTAAATATGCCACTTTACGATACATTTTAGAAAGTGACCAGCGCTCTTTTTCACCCTTTTGTGACGATTTAGCAAAGACGATAACGTTGCACGTGCATTTTTCGATCGAAACCAGTTGAAAATAATATGTTTAAATTTAACATTGACAAAAATCATTCCAAAAATATCTCGTATGAACTTTTAGCAAGGGTGTTAAAAGTAACAGAATAACCAGGTCACTTTTTTACCTCATAATATGAAGAGTTCTTTTTCTTTTGTTCTATTTCAACCGGGTTTCTGACTGTGAGGGAGTGCATTTTAAATACACAAAACCTGTGCTTTAAAAATTTAATCCAGAAGCATATATCAACCGATCGGCGACGCTTACCGCGATGATTATTTTGAATTGTCTATGACCTTAACGGTCTTCTAGTTCTTCTTGTATTAACAATCTATCAGTTTGTGTATTTTAAATAATCAGCTTATACAACTTGTCTGCAACACATATTTCATTTTTTTGTAGCTTTTTTCAGCAACTCAAAAAACCAAAGTTCTTTTTTGAATTGTCAAACAATACTTTTGTATATCCATATGTCATGAATTGAGGATATTTTACTTTGATCTGGAGAAAAAAAGTATATAGTTTATATATGGTCCCTAAAAAAATTTATGAATTACATCATTAAAAATATTGTAAATATGGAATTAAGCTTTGTTTTCATTTTTTTCTTATATAGATAGAAACCTGATGAGTGATTATAAACACAACGTCGATTTGTCCTTTACAATTTATTTTTCTATGAAGTAAAAGCTCCAAAGACTGTGACAGATTGTATACAATGACATTGTTGGACAATTTATAAGGACTTTGATTGTTTGAAAATGGATAAAAAAGAAGTCACACCTAAAGATCGCTTAAATTGTTTTAAAATGACCTTTTAAGCGTTTAGTTGATCCATTCCTCGTTCTTTTTATTTTAATTGTACGTATACATTTTTGCAAAGTACTTACCACAACTGCATAAACGTAAGCGCAAAAACACTACAACTATCACATAAAAAATCTTCCAAATTTTGTTGTCATAAGAGGGTGGTGTTTTCAGTTTTGGGTCCATTTTGTGCATTCTAAAATAATAAAAAAAGTTGATTAATTAAACTAGAAGTGTGTTTTGATACAAAAACGAATGTCGCCTCCCTGCCAAACACATAACTCCAACAAACATTGGCTGATCAATATGCACAACAAGGCATGATGGTCATCAATCCTGTAAAGTTTGCTTAAAATTCAATGAAAGGTTTGGAAGAATTGGCATTCATAATCTTTATCTATCAAAATTCTATGTCGAAAGGGGTATAACTCCCACTAAAAACTGGTCCATCAATCCGGCGAAACGTCATGCACAACTGACATGATGGTCAACAATCGTGTGAAGTTTGGTTGAAATCGAATGAATGATGTAGGAGAATTGGCGTGACGGCCACAAACTTAATTTTGCAAAATTCTAAATCAAAAAGGGGCATAACTGCTACAAAAATTCGCAAATCAATCCGGCGAGACAATATGCACAACTAGGCATGATGGTCAACAGTCCTGTGAAGATTGGTTGAAATCCGGTAAAAGATGTAGGAGACTTGGCATCCACAAACTTAAATTTGCAGAAATGCATGTCAAAAAGCGGCATAAAAATTAGCAGAGCAATTCGCCGAGATAATATGCATAACTAGGTTAGATGGTCAACAATCAATGTGATGAAAGATGTAAGAGAATTTGTGTCCACAAACTTTGTGACGGACGGACGGACGGACGGACGGACGACAGACGGAAAAGACAAAAACAATATGCCTCCCCTTGAGAGGGGAGACATAATAATATAATATTTTAACCATGTCATGATACCCTAATGAGAATTTGTGAATATATATTATTTTCGTTTACCTCACAATGTATTTATTCATATTATCAATTTGATATCATCTGAAACATTTGATTAGTGGAGAACTGATCACATGACCCACTGTATTTTTAGAGATTGACCAGAAAACAGTATATCAATAAGCATGTTAGTAAAAATAGTAATGCATATGGCAAGTTTCTATGAATGTTGCTGTTGCTTAATTCATTTTGGTGTATTTTTAAAGAATTAATTACATGTACAATGTATATATCATACACACTGTAATTATGTTATAGTGTTTTAACTTTTAAATAGTAATTATTTCAGTTGTATATTGTATTTAATTATTTAGACATAGATAAACATGACTTTTTCAGTGTTTCTGTAAATTAATGATATAAATTAATGATATAACAATATTATTGTAGTCTGTGAAAGTTATATCGATCTGGGCTCGGTCGATATGCTTTTCCCGGGTCGACATATAAACGTATCGACCTCGTACACAAACAATTATTGTATAATGTAGAATGTTTTTTTTTCCAAAATTTCACAGCAATAAGAAAATCATTAAAATGATTTGTGACCTTGCCTTTTTATCACTACAGTGTTTTCATCATATTTTCCGTTGACAGAATTACAACAAAGATTGATTATAGAAATAGTGTTTGTTGCTTTATTTTGAATCAATACAACGAGAAAATGTTCACATTAGCAGATTTGTTCTGTAAAGCGCCAGATATAACACTCAATTAGATTTCACTTGCACTATCGACCAAGTGCGAATCGATGAAATCATTATTATAGTCTAAACAATAGATGCGATCCCGATAAAGAAATTATTAGTGTAATAAAATCAATAATGTTTATTACAGTAATAATGATTTTTTTAATCGCATATATTGCTTGAGTATAATAATGATCTTGTCGATTCGCACTTGGTCGATAGTGACTTAGTCATTTTCAATTCTGGAATATTTGAATTTGTTCATTTCTTGTTCATAAATGTCTTTTTTTTTTTTGCGAGAAAGACAAGCACAATTAGAATCGAGCTGATTTTGCTTGATTTTATCAAATAAATCAACAACTAAAACAATAAGGAAACTCAACCCTTTGATCTCCGGTGTAATTAACTTGAATACCAACAACTTTCACAGGCAGGTTTTTATTTTCTATGAATTGTATTTTTTTTATTTTGTTGATGGAGGGAACCTTGACCTTTGACCCAAACGCCTTTTAAGTTCATATTGTACACATATGTACTGAATAATTTTAATTTTGTTTTGTTTCTTCAATATTTTTTTATCTATTACTAACAAATTCCAACACCGGATATAAAAAACGGACCCAATTTTAGCCACATGTAACATATGTAGATATAAACCGGACACATCTTCTCTTAAGCGTTTGATACACATGTACAAAAAAATGTAAACTCTAATTTTCGGGTTCAAGAATTATTTCAACCACAAGGTGTCAGGATCAAAGACAAAATCCATCATTAACCTCTGACCGAAGCATTTCTAAACGTAACCTATATCTGGCAATCCTAAATGTCATAGTTTCACATCTCTGGAACTTCCAATGGTCCAGCCATCCAATTATAGTTCACTTTACTGCTTATAGCATCTCCATTTTACCTTGTGTTACTCATGAAAATGAGTTAAGTTGAAAGTAGTCGGGTGCTTATTTATTATAAATCGTAAAATAATTTATCATTCATAACATTTATGAGGAAATCGTGTAAAAAATAAACATCTCAATTTATTAATATGAATACGTTACGCTTCACCAACCGTGAAGCACGGCAACTATGATGGTTCAATTTTCGATTCTAGTACTGTCTTACTCCTTGGTCAAATAGACTAGTGATTGTTTTTTTCCAAATTAACGCTAGATTGTGTCAAGTTTTGATATATTATACAATTATTGCACTTCTACTAGATCAATATGGGGTTTAACAGAGCAAGAAAGTAATCTGGAACGAGGGTTTATCCGAGTTCAATAGTATCTTTTATGCTCAGTTAAACTCCATGACATGTTTCAGGGCTTCATGTTCAAATGTTTCAGCCCTTTCATTTGGTCTTGTAATAACACTCTTCCCGTTTCAATGTTTATATTCGAATATTTCCGCATAATATATATTACTAAAAAAGATATTGCATCGTAGATTATGACATCTGGACATGTCTAATTGACCAACTTCAATTTTTCTATTGGATCATTTTGGTGTGGTCAGCAGATGGAATTACGCCATAATAAAGCAATTTTCAAAAGATATTTCCCATTCCAGCATTTACCCAATATTGCTGTTATCAATATAGTTTCTGTTTGTATGAATTGCCTAACGAAATAGATTTGACAAAAGAGGAGATACAGCCTCTATAGGGCAAGATACAACTTCAATAAGTTTAACCCTCTTGTTTTTTGAAAATTATTTGCTATTTATTCCAAGTTTATCATGGAATAAATAGCAACGTCAAGTAAAGATCTATAAATGAGAAAGATACTACTTACAAAAAAATGACCAATCGCCAATTCCAGCTGCTGAAACGACCAAATCACAAAACTTATGATGTAAAAATTGGGGTCTCTTTGTGTATACTAAAGTAAGAGATAACCGAAGTGTTTTTTTCCGGTTTTTTAACACTAAAATATAATATTTTTATAATAGTTTCAATTTCAGTTAAAAGATACAGAAGAGTGAAGTATATATATTTATTTGAAAATTCACATAATTATTATATCACCAACAAAAAATTACAGATGATTTCGTATTGAAAATTTCAGCTCAAGGCGAATTAGCAGTATAAAAGTCTGTTGCGAAAGAAATAAAAACAATAGTTCCGTTGAAATTAAGAGATAACCATACTGTATATAAGAATCGAATTTCAATGGAATTTTTTCCCACGAGATACGAAGTCGTGGCCACGAGATACTAAGTCGTGGCCACGAGATAGCTATGTCGTGGCAACGGGATACTTTCTCATTCCCACGACATACTAATACGTGGCCACGAGATAAAGGGGCATGTATGTGATCTATGACCTTCGTATGTCGTGGGAACGAGATAGTATCCCGTTGCCACGACAAAGCGATGTCGTGGCCACGACTTAGTATCTCGTGGGAACGATATAGTTATCTCGTGGCCACGACTTAGTATGTCGTGGGAACGAGATAGTACCTCGTGGCCACGAGATAAGAAAAAAAATTCACATGTCCCCTCCATGCTTCCGTATTACGATTTATTCATTTCTGTATATTGATTCTGCAGTTTATTTGATGTTTTGGGAAACGCCGTAGATTTGTGTGTTCCTATTTTATTGTGTTAGTTTTGGGATTCTGTGCTATGATCACACAGGAAAAAACACAAACAAGACAAAACACAAACGTAAACAACGATAGGAACTCGGGACAGCGGGATTTGCTACCGACATCAGCAAAAGCCAGTGGCAAGGTTTAACCGGGATATGAGTACCAAAACGCTCCTTTATCTGTTCCGTTTAAGTTCAACAACTGGTACTTATGGCACAAATAATCAAAATCAAAGAACCATGCACACCTCTGAATCTGAAAAATATATTCTTGGTCATAAATTTTGGAATATTTTTTGTTAAGAATGCCTGAGATATTTAAGGGTTGTTTGTTTTCAAAAATTCAAATTATCCTTAAAAAGTCACTGAAATTACCACTTAATCATTTTTGTACACGATAGGGATCGATAGGGATAGAAAATTGCATTTTTGGAAAATATTTGTACACCCAATATGTCCCACCAAAAAGCTAGTTTCAGAACGGGTTGAAGGTGTGGTCAGACAGATTCATAGAATCAGTGACTTTTGTATTTTATAGTAAGAAATCAATGTTTAAAGCAAGATATTATACTTTCATCTACACACTTCTGTGCATAATGCTTCCAAACTTCAAAATTTCCCTCAGGAAATACGAATATTCTATATTTATGACCAACTGTATATAAAGTTTCTATCTAAAAAAAATTAAGAAGATTTTATGCGAACAGATGTTTGCAGATATTAGATGTAAATATGGCAAAGTTAAACGAGACATAATTTTGGATCTATACTACTAAAATAATAGGACGATTTTTTTGTTAGCCATGTTACTGCAGAAACAACAAATACTACGACTAAGCATACATCAAAAGTTGGGAAGATTGTGCCATTTTAAAATTTCATTGGCATACATGCAATAGTGTCGACACTTAGCTAATTAACTTAATTAATTAATAACGGAATCGCAGTTTCCGTCATCGGTCCGAAATTATACAAGCTTTATTGAATCGAGAACTGTCATTGGTTGGTACTTGACAGATAATCCAATCAAACGTTATGTACCATCCGACACTCAGGAACTCAACAGGAAGAAAAAAACCCGACACAGACAAAAATAACAACATCATTTTAAATCTTTTAGCGCTATAGATGGGTGATTTACCATAGAAATTTTGTGAATAACGAAGATAAACATACAACAAGCAGTGAGCAGCAGTAAAAAATCGGTCAGCCCAATCTTTAAAAAAGTAATTGTTTGTTTTCATATTTGTCAATGTTTTCAAACTTATAATTCCTTCTATTGACCGGGCGGCCTATTTACATTATGGATATTGGATCAGTAGGCCGAGACAGGTCAGTCATTACTTTTTATTTTGACTTTTTCTGTACAATAAATGATGAAAATATGTTCCTATGGCTATAGTCCATCGGCTGGAATAACCCCCGTGCACTCCCCCCACTAATGATCCCCACCCCTATTTTTCAGTCCTTCTATATCCTCTCTTCAAAATTAAACATGTTAACATGAGCATTACCTGCACGCAATATTGGAACAGGCCCCCTTTTAGACCCACCCAATGAAATTTTGGAAAATTTCGTTTTTGATCAAATTTTTTCTTTCAATTGCTTCTAATTGTTGATTGGTGCCTCTCAGTTATGAAAAAATGGTAAAGAATGATAGCCTATGATATAAGCTTTGCATAAGTACCATTTCTATACCCAATACGTTATAAAAATTGAAAAATCTTACCCCTACCCCTTCGAAATGTTAACATAAATTTTACGATTTTTCTCGAAATCGTGTACAAATGTAAGTTCAACGGTCCTTAGAAACCAGTATGTTTTTCATTTCATGATTCTTGGAATTGTTTTTAGTCTTTGAATGTCCTTTCTTAAAAATGAAGCATGTTAACATAATGTAAATATGTTTTGAATGACCAAACTATCACTTTAAATAGACAAATAAAACACATCTTTGAATATTTTCGTTTTCGACAAAGTTTTGTCTCTTTTATGTCTCATCTTATCTATGAGTGGTTAAAATTCATGAAAAGATGGAATTAAATGGAAGTACATAATGTCTTCTTTACAACTGGTACAAATAATGACAGTTTTGAATTATTCTAAACTTCCTACATCCATAAAACGTACCCCTACCCCAACAAATTTACTCTAAAATTGTCATATTTTCTCTATGTTCGCATAAAAATAACCAGAACACGCAAAATGTGTGTTGTATATGACAAAGTTGCATGAATTACTTTATGATTTGCTATCTTAACAGCCATTTGTTGACTTAAACTCAATATTTATCCCAAAATTAATGAAAAATGGGAAATTTCAACATTACAGATTTATCCAAAGTCCACTGTTAAATAGTTAAATATGTCAAATCCGGAGGATATATCTGCAGATTTGCCATCTAATTGACCTAAGCGATTCATCAGTTGCCTTGAAACATTGTTTAGAAAAACAAGGAGTGTTTAATGTGACTCTGAATACCGAAAATATTACCCCTACCCCAACAAATTTCCCCTAAAATTGTCAATTTTTTGTCTATGCTCGCATAAAGTTAACTCAAACACGCAAAATGTGTGTTCAGTATGACAATATTGCATGAATTGCATCACGGTTTGATATTTTAACAACCATTTATTGACTTAAACTCAACGTTGTATCCAAAATTGAGGAAAAATGGGAATTTTCAACATTTCAGAATTGGTCAGTTAACCCGTTATATATGGCAAGTCTGGAGGATATATCTGCAAATATGCCAATTAATTGTTCTAAGGGATATATAAGTTGTCTAGAAACAGTGTTTGAAAAATCAAGGAACGTTTAATGTGACCCTGAATACCGAAAATCTTACCCCTACTCCAACAAATTTTCCCTAAAATGGTCAGTTTTATGTCTTTGTTCGCATACAAATAACCAGAACACGAACAATGTGTGTTATATATGACAATGTTGCATGAATAACATCATGATTTGGTATTTTAATATCCATTTGTTGACTTAAACTCAATATTTCGCCCCAAATTGATGAAAATGGGGATTTTCTGTATTTCAACTTTGTCCACTGTTTAGTCGTAATATATGTCAAATCTGGAGGATATGTCGGCAGATATGCCATTTAATTGTTCTGTGCGATACATTAGTTGTTTTCAAACATTGTTTAGAAAAGCAAAGAGTGTTTAATGTGACTCTAAATACCTAAAATCTTACTCCTACCCCAACAAATTCACCCTAAAGTAGTCATTTTTTTGTCTATATTCGCATAAAAATAACCAAAACCCGCAAAGTCTGCATTGGATATAAAAATGTTGCATTAATCTTATCATGATTTGTCATTTTAAGTCCCACTTTTCAGATTAAACTCAATATTTGGTACAAAATTGATGAAAAATCGGAATTTTCAGCATTTCAGATTTGTCCAAAATTCACTTTTAAATAGTTATATGTGGCAAATCTGGAGGATTTATCTGCAGGTATGCCAATTCATTGTTCTTGGGGATATATAAGTTATCTTGAAACAATGTGTAGAAAAACCAGGGGTGTTCAATGTAACTGTAAATACCGAAAATTTTACCCCTCCCCCAAGAAAATGATGCAAAACAGTGCAAAAAATACGTCTGTCTGTACATATATATGGACAAAACATACTAATATTTTTACTCTCTTTTAACAAATGCATTTGATATATCGAAATATGCAATTTCAACGCAGAAAATATGGCTAAAATTGAATATTTTTAGCGATCTTCGTGAAAAATGGGTATTTTCAGGATTTCGGAATGTTAAAAATTTCAAAGTTTAATTGTTGTATAACTGACCATTAACCACGCACATGATCTTTTTTGTTATATATGGGAGTCTCTTTGCATTTTTGTGTTTGAAATGTTATATTATTGGACCTTTATACAATGTTCAGGCTTTTCAAGGTGGAAAATGAAATAAATTGTGTTTTTATTTTTTTTTTTTTGGGGGGGGGGGTAATATGTTTGCGGTTTATGAGAGTTTAGTTAGTGTAAAATGTTCAAAAGCATACTTTCTAATAGCTTAGATATAGTGAACAATATTTTATCAACATTTTTACGTTAGATACCAAATTCGTGAAGTTTTTACATAGCAATAATTCTGAAAAACGGAAAATTCCCATTTTTCATAAAATTTCGAGCAGAAGGGCCAAAAAAAAGACCCCTTAAAAAGTTTGAATCTACTTAAATGGGCTTCTGTATGTCAGCTTTAGTGAAATACACACAATAATTTGCATTAGACATTATCTTTTTATCATTTAGAGCCTGAATATTTTTAATTTTCTC
Organism: Modiolus philippinarum; assembly: GCA_002080025.1. NCBI lineage: Eukaryota > Metazoa > Mollusca > Bivalvia > Mytilida > Modiolidae > Modiolus > Modiolus philippinarum. The sequence goes on along the minus strand of MJUU01027160.1, from coordinate 27,881 downwards.
CAAATTTTAAGGGGGAGGGGTGCTAATTTTGGCATTTCTGATCCCAAAATAAGGCTGACTCTAAATTTTTTTCACGTAATTTGTTGCTAACATATCATAAATCATTATAGCATTGGCAATTATTAAATATATATTCAAATTTATACGATCCAGAAGTAAGAAAGACGAAATTGTGAAAATATCCAAAATTCCGAAAATTTCGATTTTTCACATATTTTATTCCGAAAATCAAAATTTTAAGGACTTAAATGGTCTTATTTTTCAACATTGTATCACAACTGATAAATTAGGCATAAAAACTAGATCAAATGATGAGATTTATTTATCTGAAAGGAATTGAAAGCTTAAAAATCGTTATTTTCGCTATTTTTGGCAGGGGGTGGGGTATATTTTTTGCATCCCCAGATCACAAAAAATAGCGTAATGTGCCCAAACTTGTGTTCATTGTAAAGTATATCAAATAAGCTTCAATTTGATACCAAATTTCAGTGCATCTAACTTATCTACATAAAAATTATAGAGCTTAAAAGATAAAATTAAGAATAAAACTAAATTACAAGAATTTTGTGTGGTGTACTTCAAAAGTGGTCCTATACTGTCTATGCGTGCAGGTTATATTCGTGTTAACATGTTTTAGTTTGAAGATTGGGTATAAAAGGACTGAAAAAAATCGGTCTGGATCATAAGTGGAAGGGAAGGGGGGGGGGTGCACGGAAAATGATTTCAGTCCATGGCCTACTATACATGTGATATGATTAATTGTTGAGACAAAATCATGTACTAGATGTATTTGACAGTTTCACGGTATGCATGTGTATCATATCTGTTTTTTTATTAGCATTTTGGATTATCTATACTATGTAGATAATGCTACGTCAAGCCTGAAGGTCTAAAATAAAGAAAAAGAAAAGTCGATGAGCGGAAAGTAAGAATTTGGCTAGCTTGCACGAAACACGATGAAATAAGGGCATTAATTAATCACGGAAACGCCGAAAATGATAGTCACGATGCACGAAAATAACCCTTTACCGCCCACAAACAACATATACGCTGTAAGTCACAAAGCACAGTGCACAATGGACCAATTCAGACATTGTACGGCATTCTGGGATTGTGATTGTTCAAGACGTTTCTGATTGGTCAAGACAAATTTCGCGAGTACGGAATTTCTGAATCGGTACATTATGTACAACGTCGATGTCAGAAGGTGTCATTGGAAATCAAATATAACCGAAATGCCAAAAAAAAAAGGGCAAATAAGTTCTCGATTAGCCAAATTTTGTCAAATTTACACAATTTTAAAGTCGGTTTTCCTGGATTTTGTTTTTGATCAAGAATTGAAGATTGATGAATTTACATGTAAATCTAAAAGATTATTGTAAGATATATTTTCTTTTTAATTATATAATAAAACAATTACGGTCATTTGTGTCGGTCGATATCTGTTTAAATAGACCTCTGAATATGAATTATATTGACTGACGCTCAATATCGGTTTAAATAGACCTCTACAAAAGACCATAATTGTAAAATACAAATATCACTTAAACATAAAACATTTTTCACGATTTAAAGTACATGTACTATTATATAAAATAGTTATCAATCATGTTTTGGAACCTTTTTTATTTTGCAAATGATTTCAGTAAATAAACCTCGGTATAAATTTCTATATTGCTCCGGATCCATTCTGAGTAAGGGAGCCATTTGTAACCCTCAGCCACGGGTTTCTACTAGTAAATTATCAAAAAATTATCAAAATCTAAGTAACATGCATACCTCTGATGCATGTATCTACAAGTAATCTGCAAAATGTCTGCATTTTTTCACGAAAGCTGTAGAGGATTTGATCTGGACAAATAGGGAACCCTGTGTGCAGATGTGTAACTTCCTGGTAATTTTGGTAAAAATTATGAAAAGTCAAAATTGAAATTACATGCACATACCTGATATTATACAAATGATCTACAAAATATTAACCTTCTGTCTCAAAAACTATAGGAGATTTGCTCCGCACTAATGGGGTAATCTGTAGGCAGAGATTTTATGCCAAAATCATTAAGGGCATATCCAACAGTTTCTTGTTATATTGTCATTTTTACAATTTTTAGATATATTATGAAACAAGTACCGAGGAATCCAACAATGACAAGCAAATATAGGGTCACCGATCTTGTTTCCATGGAAATCGAGGTTGAAAATTGGTTATTTTTGCGTTTTTTAACGAAAAGTAAAGTTATCATTTTAAAGAAATGGATAAAATAATTTCAATCTAATCGAAACAAAAGTGACAGAAGAACAAAATCAAAGTTTTAAAGACTTACAGAAAAAATGATTTTATATGAGAAAGAATGAATTATTCCTCTAAATTAATGAATATGTAGCCCTTATTATGGTAAAAGTGGTATAAAATGTCCCCATTACATATTCAATTTTATAATATTTTACAGACTTTTTTATTGTCGATTTTATGAAATTTTCATATCAGGTACTTCTAACAATTTGCTACTCAAAAATCTCAAAAACCGCATAGGTCACCGAGTTCGTTTCCGAGTAAATCATTGAAATATGCAACTTTTAACAAATCTCCAATCGGTAACATCCGCCAAACTTGTAGTTACAAATTACCTTTTCTTCGCAAACAATGGGAATTACTTTGTGACGTTACATTTATCAGCGTCATATTCCCGGAAAACATTGCCTTCTTTTGTGTTTGGTATTGTCTCCCCTGAAACTATTGGATATGCCCTTAAGTTCAACAATTCGTAATTTTGGCAAGTAGTATATAGGCACGAGAAAATTAGCATTTAACGAGGTGGAACGAGGTGGAGCTGGAAGTGACGTCATCGGAAGTCACGTGGCTGGAAGCGGAAGTCACGTTACCGGAACACGAAGTGTGCTTGTTGCGCATGCGCAACCGGAAGTGGGTATTAATCTCCTGTAAGTAGCCATTTGAATCAGAAATGACACATTGGAACAACATGTGATCCAGTAGGGTGGAATGGGAAGGTATTTGAGCGCGAATGCGCGACCGGAAGTGGGTGTGTCCAGAGTCACAGACTGAACGTGGTCCTATTGGAAGCCCTATTCGGCCTTGTTGAACGGAAATGAATTGTTGGAACAACATGTGACCCTGCAGATGTTGTTAAGCCTAATTTTATTATGCATGCGCGATCGGAAGTGGTTGTATATCTCCTGTATGGCGCCATGATAACCGGTTGGAACATCAGGGGTTTTGTTAATCCTAATTATATTACGCATGCGTTACCGAAAGTGGGTGTGTCTCCAGAAGTGGTCCTATTTGAAGCCATATTCGGACATATTAACCGGAAGTCGGATATGTTCCCTATTCGGAACGACTCAGACGTGGTCTTTCGGATGTTTTCGGAAGTAGTCGTTTTGTTTTATTTCTATGGATGTCTTCTTTCACGTCCGTGTTCATCAAAGGGAGATAACTCTTGTTTGTATTTCCCGCGCTTTTTTTTATCTGTGGGTGACTTCTTTCAGGTCCGAGACTTATACTAGATAACTCTCGATTTATTGATGTTTGTGCTGGTTTATATTTGTGTTCACGATTATTCAATAAGACTCACGAGTACGTTTTTGGCTGTGCTCGCGTGCTCATTCCACTACATTACTGCTGCTGCTGCGCCAGGGTGATATGGTTTCTGCTGCTGCTGCCGCTGCGCTAGGTCGATTCGGCTTTAGCTGCTGCTTCTTCTAGCGTAGAAAAGATAAAATGCAAAATTTTGTGTGAATCCAGCCATTATTTTTTGAATCCATGAAGGGTCACTCTGCGTTTCACCAGGCTTGTGGCTGTCTATAACTGTATAGTTATAGGCCGGATTTCCCCTTTTCCTCCCTATCTCGACTGTCTTTGGTCTATTCTTCACGCACATTCGTTGTTTTCGATCGATGATGGGTCAAAATCCAATACTGTAGCAAACTTTCTCTTATCTATAGCATACTTCCAACCCTCTCTAGAATTTTGGTCCTCTTCTTCTTACAATCGCTGAATTGTAATTTGATTGTTCAGTATTATGTACACCTTCAATCCATTTTGTCCCAAAAACACCCGTTTTAACGTTGCAATAATTTTATTTAAATGATATTCCTTTATTGAATATATTTTCAAACCTTACCACTTTTGTCTTAAATACTCACGAATATACTTTTTGCTCTGCCCGTGTGCTCATTTCAGTATTCGGTGGTGGTGGTGGTGGTCGGATAATAGGCTCTTGTGGTGGTTGTGGTGATAGTGGTTATCGTGGTTGTTGTTCTTTTCTAATGGATGTAAGGGCGACAATTGTGTTAGTCAGCTTCTTCAGTTACGGATTTTCTTGTTAAATGATACTACTCACGACTGCTCATATAACTCACAACTGCTCATATGACTTCAGAGATGTTCACACGACTCACGAGTTGCTCACGAGTATCGTTTTGACAGTGCTCGCATGCTCATTTCACTATTTGGTGGTGGTGGTGGTAGGCTACGAGTGGGTGGTGGTGGTGGCGGTGGTGAAGGTGGTAGTAGTGGTGAGATCTCCAGCAGCAGAAAAAGCCAAATCGACCTAGCGCAGCAGCAGCAGCAGCAGCAACAGAAACCATATCACCCTGGCGCAGCAGCAGCAGGAATATAGTGAAATGAGCACGCGAGCACAGACAAAAACGTACTCGTGAGTCTTATTGAATAATCGTGAACAAGCACAAACATCAATAAATTGCCAGTTATCTCGCCTAAGTCACGGACCTGACAGAAGACCACCACAGATAAAAAAAGCCGAATAGGGCTTTAAATGGGACCACATAAATACGAACTAGCACAAACATCAATAAATTGCTGGTTATCTCGCCTAAGCCACGGAACTGATAGAAGACAACCACAGATAAAAAAGTCGAAAGGGGCTTAAAATAGGACCACTTCCGGTCTGTGACTCTGGACATACCCACGTCGGGTCGTGCATTCGCGCTTAAATACCTTCTCATTCCACCACTGCGGGGTCACATTTTTCCAATATGTCATTTCTGCTAAAATGGCTACCTACAAGAGATAAAGATATCCACTTCCGGTTGCGAATGCGCAACAAAAACATTTCATGTTCCGGTAACGTCACTTCCACTTCCAGTCTCGTGACTTCCGGTCTAGTCACTTCCGGCTCCACATCGGTCTTCCTCGTCAAATGCTAATTTGCTCGTGCCTACATACTACTTGGGCATTATTTATCAAAAATAAAAATCCAAGTTCCATGCACACCTCTGTTGTTTGTACAAATCATCTGCAAAACATATACTTTCCATTTCCAAGACTGTGAGATTTGCCTCGGGGAAAGGATGTACCCATTTGACAAGCGTCCATCCGCCCGCCATTTTTACCATTAATATGACCGGATTTTTTCCGACAGGAAACCCGGTTAATAAAAAGAGTTAATATATCAATAAGCACGAACCTTCTCAAAAATAAAAACAATGCCAAATGCATTCGATTAACTGTTTGAGCAGAATAAATCGGTTGTTATAACCACATGATTAAAACAGCATCTCATCATGCGACACCGAGGAAAAGCATTGTGTATCGCCACTTTTCCATTTTGAAAATCAGAGTACCCTCTACATTAAAAGCAATTTTAGACTTATAATCTAAACACGGTTAGAAAAATGTTTACTAATAGGCCTTTGACATGTGCTTATGTTTCAGGCCATGCACAGTCGGTCCGATCATACACGTACGTTCCAACCAAACGCGTACGGTCCGACCATACCCATACAGGTCAGCTGAATGTAGAAAAAAGAAGGGAAACGGGGAATGTGTAAAATATACAACGAACTCAAAGCCACCATAAGATCTTCAATGAACGGTGAGGAAACCCCACACCCAACTGCAGGTCGGAGTCGCCCCCCTAAATAAAGAGTAATCAAGTTCAGCGAAACAAAACCATAGACATAAAGTAAACTGGTATACTCATGTGTATACTCATACGGTCTGAATTGAGCCAGATATTTTAATGAAATATACTTGAAAATGTATAATTAGCGTATAATGAAAAGTCAACATATGTTCATAAATAGATAAACATCATCAAATCAAGATCCGAATGGGTACGCCCTGTTCGGCTAAATAGTAAATGATCAGGAAAACCTTTTATTTCCTATATTCACTTTACCGCTGGTGTTGTTTGGGCAATCCTAAAACTATGGTGTAACATTGTATTCTTTAATATTATACCATACAAGTAGTTGTAACTCAACTCATTATAGTAAAAGTCAAAAACCACTTTCACAAACACATAATCCATACAAGAAGTCGTGGAATCTTTCAGCCCTTTTGTAAAAAAAGTTGCGTCTGATTTTTTCCATTTCATATACAGCTATATTTACGTTAAAATAAGTTGAAAATCAAGTGCGGGGACAGATTTTGGCGGAACATTCAGTGATAAATCACCGAAGACATATAAGATTGGCATCGCAGATAATCTCGAGGTTCCTCAGTCTTTTGAAAATTTGAATCGTCAGACATTTAACATTTCATTATAAAAGTGGCTGACAACGTCGATTTCTCTCATACCAAACTTTACCCACAAAGTCATTACAAAAACAAGTTGCGGGGGTAGAAATTAAAACCTCGAACCTCAAACAAAATTTCTCAACAGACCTTTATATGTATAGTTTGTAAATTCGAGGTTTCCATGGAAGGTAAATATGCATCGATTTCAAAACGTATCAAGTCATAACACTAGACTCTGCTCTAAAAATTCACGACTGGCGTTTTGTTTTGACTTTGCAAATGTCACACAGCAATGTCAAGATGAGTTTAAACAAGAAATCAATAACGGGTAAACTAAATAATCCGTGAACAGCAATAAAGGAGGCTGGGCGTGTTCAGCGGTTGTTGAGGAAGCCATCTTGAATATTATAATGAATATACATGAGTAAAACCGACCTTCATTTCTGGATATGCATTGCAAATAAATAAATACCGAAGTTACTGTGAATTTACTTTCTGCATCTGCGGAAGATACATTAAATTTATTTTAGAATTTATTGTCAAAAGCTAATGTTCAAGGTCGAGATGTCAATTTATACTGGTTCCAATTGTAACGTCTTGTCAGAAAATGCACAAGCAAAATATGAAAGCATATCATAAGGCAGAATAAGGGGTACTTTACTAATTTGCATGGCAGCCATTTTGTAACTCTTGCTTGTCGGACATGTTAAGTTGAAATGCATAGGAAAGATATTGAAAGTTTGCAAAATTATCTAATAATACACTTCAGAACATATTTGTCCGCATCTAGCAAGATTCTAGACCGAATTATCTGTCGTTTACAAATCTATTTTTATCATCCTATGTTTATCTTTTACTGATCTGACTTTTTTTAAAAAAAATTTACTTTTTATATTGCTTTGTGACGACAGAACGATCTCTTATTTTAAATCGTGAGATCGTTTCCAATTTGGATGCGGTGGCATTTCGGCTGGGTGTCGCCTGTGTGAGTATAAAAACACATACAAGAAGAAATCGGAACTATTTTCCTTCAATTTTAACAAAGTTTCAAGTGCCTTAAATATAAAATATCCCTTCTATGCCTCGATTCAAAGTTCAAGCGTATCTCTTCTCATTGGCCTGGTGCCATTTTGAATATTGAAATTGTCACGTGATAAAATTAAGTTCGAAATCGAACACGGAGAAGACGTTTTTTTACCATACCTTTTCCGGTCAAATACGCGGAACTTAAAGGAATACCCGAATTCGGTTTCAGATGTTACTTTTATCACGTGACAATATCAATATTCAAAATGGCACCAGGTCAATGACAAGAGATACGCTTGAACTTTGAATGGAGGCATAGAAGGGATAAAAATAGCTTTGTAAACGACAGATAATTCGGTCTAGCAAGATTCTGAACATTGTTTTCATCTATTCTATACATAAATGATTATCTGAAATAATGAAAATGGCCGGCCAGTTTAGGTTGAAATTCGAAGCGGGGCCATGTCATTTTGACCGTGGAAGCCATTGTAAAACTGCCGAGTAAGCTATCTTTGACAGAAAAATAAAATATCAAAGATGAATGTGTAGCAAATTTGTCCGCATATGACGGTGAAATATTTCTTCCGTAAATGTTGGTTTACGGTGTGAGACGACCCATGTGATATCGATGCACTCGACCTCGTCTCACATGGGTAAATGACCAACCAAAAGTGTTCATTTTCGTGATACAATAATCGTAACTACGACAAAACGCCATTAATCATCTGACGTCACAATGTAAGATACACTGAAATGGCGACGACGTAACGTGCACAGTATAGGCTTCCAGATGTTTGTTGTCGTATTTTACGGAAGAAATAGCTACTTACATTCCACCAAAATCAAAGATCTAGGTATCTTTCACTCATGTAAGAAATTCTTCGTCTTTTTCTCTCGTTTCGCTGCGCTCCACTCGAGAAAAGACGGAATTTCTTACATGAGTTAAAGATACCCCGATCTTTGATCTGCTCTCAAGTAAAAAGCTATTAAACTCATAAAGATTCATAAACATTTGGCCCTTTTAAACTTACTCATGAAAATTTGCGGCCAAATAAATTGAAAATGTGTAATTTCAAGATTTCCATCGATGGGAAATCCTTCTACAGACTGATTTAAACTACGATTTCTATGTTTTAAAATTCCCACAACAACAACTTTTCGTAACGGAAGATAACATTAATACAGTACTTTTAGAAAAAGACGGGGGTAGTATGAAAATAATCCGGACTACTGAGATGTACTTTCGAAGTTAAACTTTAGTAAAGGGAAGTAATTCAACAAAAAGGGGCGTGGTCACGTGATTTTTTCTCATGAATAAAATAGCCATGATTCTTCCTTATGTCACTTACCATTCAAGATAAACCTAATGTGAAAGGTTATAAATTCCATTTCAAAGTCTGTAATATGCCGCGGACAAGATATTATAATATCATATGAAAATACGCAAAGGAATACGCATGAAAAAAACTAAATACCTATCGCTTATCATTGAAATATACCCATGTTTTTTTGTTTTTGTTTTTGTTTTTTGTTTTTTTGTTTGTTTTTGTTTTTGTTTTTTATTTGCAGACAATTAAATGACTATACAGTCTTTAATTCTAGAGGCAAAAACATGCTACACCATTTTCGAGAAGACTACTATAGCTTTAGGACATGTAATATTCCTTCTATAACTTCTAGAAAACAACACCTGGAGCCCAACTGATACGTTCATCATTTCTTCAATTCTCTCGAAGCTATATGTCCATCAGATAAATAGTTTTAATGATGAATAAAATGATATGGAGTAAATGCACATGAGACAAAGTCTCTACAAATACATGGTAAAAAACAAGCAAAGGAACAACGCTTTTATTGTTGTTCTTCATCTTGAAGTCACCATGAGGCCTTCAACAATGAGCTTT
>MJUU01027160.1:0-18443 GCA_002080025.1 Modiolus philippinarum | reverse complement strand
ACCTCAAAGTAAGTTCAAGACGGCCCCTAGCACCGGTTTAAGCGGAATTCTTTGCTACATCCATGTCTTTCTTGGTCATGGGTGCGGGATTGTCAACAAACATCAATTAAACTGGCAAAGTGCTCTTACAATCACTGCCATCCTTTGCCCGACAAAAGCACTAGTGTTTTAAGCTAGTGGACAACTACAACATATAGACAAACACAGGGCACTCATCAAGTCGAATGTAAGAAAACTTGGCGTTATAAAATAGTGAGATGTGGGCACTTAAAACAGGTCTGGATTACATTTCGAAAATTACAAAAATAATTGCCAAAATTTGAAACTATCAATAGTATATTCATATGAGAAATTCTCTCACGCACAAGTATACCATAACTGAAAAATATAGAGAGCATACATCTCTCGCACGGGGAATCGTTTTACGGACTCCACACTGCGGGAGAGACAAACTCCAGTCGCTAATGAGTTATTGGTCACTATTTTGTGGGACGAAGAGATAATATTATGGACCCATCCCATGTCCTGTTCCAAAGGGCAAATCCTGTGGACCATTCAATATTTTCAGTCATGTTGCTTTCCGAACATGTCAAACAATTTGCACTTTTTGCGACATTTCTTATTGAAGTTTTATTAAACCTAAATTAATCTCTCCCTTCCTTTTGCATAGACTGAATTGCCCATCCACATCAAAATTAATTTAGTAAACATGAACAGGAAATCTTCGATGGATAGTTTCTTTTTTGTAGTCAAATAGGTTTTGATACTTATTACAATTTATTTGTGACGTGGAAAAACCAATACAATGGCACAATTGTCATATCACTAACATATGATATGCAGACTACGTTCAATTGTTCTGGGGTGATAAAGCGTGTGCTATTTGAAGAATTTAGTTTGATAAAAATCGATAAAATTATAATGAAACAGAAGATTAAATTACTCACTTAAATTTAATCGCTTGTACATGTATGTATCATACACATCAGCATAATGTGTACATGTAACATGTGTAAAATGGAGGACCAGTTACAGGTAAATAATTTCTTGGGGTTTCAAATGTCCTAACATTTTTTTTTTTGAAATACAAAGTAATAAAATAAAAAGAGGGGCATATATAGTGTGTATTAAAAATGTATCATTAGGATGTTTCCTGGATATTTATATTGCATTAAGGCAACAATTTATATACTTCCGGGTTCAACTTGCTTAGTTTTCTTATATTGATTTTCTTTTTAATGACAACACATGTCATTGAGATAACATATATTACGTATACTGCACTACATGTAAAGAAAGCAAAATGTGTTTTTTTTTTTGGTTTTTTTGTTTTGTTTTTTTTTGTTTTGTTTTGTTTGTTTTGTTTTTGTTTTTGTTTTTTTTTTTTGTTTTGTTTTGTTTTTGTTTTTGTTTTTGTTTTTGTTTACATTAGCAACACGTGATCGTGATTAAAACTAGAAAACACGAGGGGATTTTATAATCATAAGTGGATGATATAAATTGGATAATGGTTTTTATGAAATAAAAACGATATGCTAGGCTATGGAATAGCCTTGGATAGAAAATTGCGTGTTTGATTGGCAAGGGTGTGGTGGCTCATGATGTACTTGTCTTCGAAACATAAACCTTTTACGACACACACAAATGAACACCGGTAGCTCTTTATTCTTCCACAAAAACGCAATTCTATCTCTTTCCACCTTTCGTTCTCCATTGCCTAAGTATCTCCACAAACTACAATCACGCTTTGTTTAACACAATTGAAAAGTATAGTATTTGTATATTATTGATTATTGCACAATACCTCATCTTTATTTATTAACTTCTGGTTTTAAATTTATACATTACTGTTCTTATTCTTTTTATCATATCTATATTTATAAATCTAGCTAAGCGATATTGCAATACCAATCCCATCATCCTCTACAAACCTGTTCCCAGTACCACCTATAGTAAATGTTTATAATACTTTTCAACTTCCACAAGGAAACAGAAAAATTAAACCCCGCCCCGTTTTATCAGGACGAAACTGGACGCCATTTTGATTTTCGAGAATCTGAAATTCCTATTGGTCAATAGTCTTCTGCGCATGCGTTCTCCTCACTGCGCAAGCGTACTCCTTACTTTCCCCCAAGAACTATCTATATAGCTAGGCAATTCCATAGCCTAGCTAATGAATTTATATATTCCGGAAATGCGGTATAAGTATATAGTTATGCTAACAGCACGGATATTTTTTCGCAAAACCTTAATTTTGAAAATGTTGCATAAATAACGTTTTAATTATAGTTCTTTCACCATGGATGATGAAAGACAATAACGGCGTGTCTCAGATCTTGTCTTCTCTCGATGTTCCTATCTCGGCTAGCTCGTCTAAAGCTACAGGTTAAGCTGACACATGTGAGATTTCAAAACCTACGTAAGTAGGTAAGTTAGCAGATTTTTTTAAATGAACAGGAGTCCACGGGAATTCTAACAGTAAATTCAGCAAGGAAATGAAATTCAATATTGTTTTTTTAAAAAGATGTTTTTGCCGGGTTATTGAAAATTGTAAAGATTTCTGCCGTTAGCAACGTTATTGCCCCACCTTGAACTACCTGAGTAGTTAAGAAATGACAATTCTGCCGCAAGACCGTTTTCCCTGCAGAAATCCTGCCTAGCTCCCAAATTTGGGGCCCCGGGATGCAAATGGGTCTTGAGCGAGTCGGGGATGCTGAAAAGTGCTCGGAGGCAAGGCATCTGGGGCTTGGTGGGTCTTTTCCGATGGGGAAATACCTCGTTGGAAAAGATTATTTTCTTGCGTAATTCATAGTGAATTTTCTCCCCTGATTTTCGGAAAAAAAGCAATTTATTCGCGCTACAGACAAAGGAAAGAAGAAAGAATATGCCAGATTTCCTAAAATATGCTTCTGATGAGATTTCAATAATTTTCATGGGGGTCCGAGGGTATTGAGGGGAAAAATTTGCAAAATTATTTTGGCGATATGCAAATTTTCCCGACCTTCTCCAAGCAATTACTGGAAGTACGTTACATAAATACCGGTCGAAAATCTATAATTAGTAACACTATGCACAAGCTTGGTGATCGAGAAAAATCACCATCCCACCTTAAAAATTTTTAAAAAATTTAATGGTATAAATAAATTCGTGCCATCCAAGATTATCATGGATCGCTTGAAGATTCCATCATCACCCAAAAAGAAGATATTCTGCAATTCCCCACTCGAAAGGAAGAGGGGGCAACTTTGCAAGGGGAAACCGGGGAAAGATGGACTTTGCTGGTGGCAAGACGACACCGATCAACCGATCGGAGGATAATCTAGGGTGACGGAGACTATAGGAGAACTTAGGAAAATCACCAAGGAGGAATGGGTGAAGGGATATAGCGGGAAAATAAGCTCGAGTCGGTGCGGCTCATCGGGTCGGCTACCAACCGAAAATTCAAACGTCGGGATTATTCACCAGGAAGCAGCTCAAGACGATTGCGAGGCGGAGAAGGATCACCAATATCTCCCGACTGAAGAAAGATCAGCTGGTTGAGAAGGTGAAGCAGAGCATTAAAGAAGCCGCGGGCCTTATCCAGGTTGAGGACAAGCGGGAGGCCTTGGGAGGGTTATTGGGCACAGTGATTATCAAGCCCAAGACGCAGCAGGACGTGGAGACTTTCATCAAGTTAAGCCGGGGAAAATCCGAAGCACGATTTCGGAGGGGCTGGCGGAAAAGAAGGGGTTGAAAGCGGAGATAATTCTCCACATGGAGATGGTGAAGATCAGCCCGGCGACCAGTAAGAATATCTACGCCAACCCGAAATTCCGGTCGGGCTTAATGGTAATCACCGAGTCGGCATATTTGGACGAAGTGATAGCGCGGATGGAGAATAAGATCATTGAGAGCATGGCAACTTTCCAGGCTAGGGGAGCGAATTGACCTTTGGGCGCGTTGAAAAGCTGGAGATTCAGCTGAATGAGTACAAGCTCCTCAAGGGAAGCTCATATATCCAACATCCGAAGAAGCTTGCTGCCAAGAAGGCAATAGTAAATATGCAAAATTAAGATCAGCAGTGCTTCAAATGGTTGATCCTATCGGCCGTCCATCACGGGGAGGTGGATCAGAAGAGTACCAACCGAGCCAAGCAGTACGAAAAGTGGGCTGACGAGCTCAGGTTCGACGGTATCGACTTCCCGGTCTCACTCAAGGCAATCGATATGTTCGAGAAGCTCAATGAGGGGATCAATGTCAACGTATACGGATTCGAGGGAAATACCTATGAAGATATCCGAAAGGGATGATGCCGGAACAAACCACGTGGACCTCATGGTAGTTGCTAACGATGAGACGAAGCACTACTGCTGGGTGAAAATCTCTAGTGACTCCTGGCGGCGCAGGTGAGCGATCACGACGGGGAAGCTTACTTCTGCCGCCGATGCCTAAACCACTTTACTCGGCAAGAAAAATTTTGCCTATAAGGGTAAGCATCTCCTGCTTCTTATAAGCGCCTGCCGTGTTGAACATGTCAACTCCGGTCGTTATGTCAATTCCGATAGAGGAAAAACAAACATTAGATGTAGAAGGAAAGATATGTTGTCATCCGGGAAGCATATATCCCATAGCGGTCCATAAGATCGTGATTTCGACCGTAAAATGTCTGTAGTGATGACTTCGAGTAATGGGTATCAAACCCTTGCTGAAGTAGCCTATTCGTAAGCAACCGAGCTCTATATCAAGGTAGTCATCTAAATGTTAGATAAAAATTGATATCGGTATGGAACCTTTTAAGTCAGGGCCGCATATCCGATATTATCGATCTATTTTCAGTAAGGGAGTTATCTATTTCTGTTAGATTTTGTTAGCAGAAACTCGTGAACTGAAAAAAAAATGATGAAGTGTAGGGGCAAAATGTTTGTTAGGTTTTAAACGCAACCGTGCGGTTGGTATTTTTTTGATTTGTTGATCTTCAATGCATTGTACTCCTAATCGGCATTTCGTAGAAACCTGGGATCTTCACCATTTAACTTAGGTGACATTTGTTACGTTTTTAAATTGTCAAAGTCAACATTTATAATATATCTGTAAAGGAATAACGAAGCAAAAAAGATGGAGACGAAAATTCTAAATTATAAAATGCAAAAAGATGGCAATTCAGATGTAACACATATGGACACATGACAAAGACAAAAAATGGAACGTAACTAAACTAAAGCACTAACAGAGTGAACTCCACAAAACTTGAGGGACCTTGGGTCTCCTCAAGATCCATATTCATAATATCAAATCCATCACTGTAGTGAATGCAATTATTTGCGAAGTCCATTCCAAAGCAGTGATGTTTGTCGTTGTATGGACTGACTGCTGTTGTTTATAATAAGACCTATGAGATGCAGCTTGATCAATAAACTGCTCCCCAGACCTATCTTATGTTTCAAAGACCAATCATGTGCTTTTAAGACACTGATTCGAATCTATGTCTACATGAAGTGATTCCTATACCTTTATGATATGCTACTTATATCTATGGTATGCCGTTAGGACATATGATATGCTTGGTTTCCTATTTTTCCCTTATTTGGCGACAAGATAATTGTTTTCTTTTTTCTAGTATTTGTGCGCAAATTAGAACAGCGGGAATGTGAACTTGAATCCGAAATTCTTAAACTTCCATGTAAACTTTCGGGAATATTTGTTGTTTCTTTACTATGAATATCGTTCCTCCAGATATGTGACGGCTGTCCTATAATTTCATTCAAGCAAACCACGGACAGAAATATAGTATTAAATTTGGACTTTTTAGTGAAACCAACACAAATAGAAAAAAGAAGGGAAACGGGGAATGTGTCAAAGAGACAACGACCCAAAGGGGAGCAAGCTTACTTTCTGGTTTTGGTTGTGCACTTTAATTGATTTTTTTTTCAATAGCAAGTGCATTTTCTATTGCTATCTTTTAAACATGATTAGCTTGATTTTCTTGAGATTTGGTATTCACCCTCAGAAACTGACTTACTCCTGGCGATCACCCACAGAAATCTGCTTATACTGTATATTTCGCTTAAATACCAAATTAAAACCTGTTTTTATATTAAGTAAGTATTAAGTTATTTATACTTGCAGTTGTTCAACAACATTTAGAGCTTTTAAAACAAAGCGGAGAAGCTCTCATAAGACATTGAAATGAGGCGTGTATTGCTTAAAAAAGACTGACAGCTCAGATTTTTGCTTACAATCTTCATTTTTTTTGCACGTTTCACACAAAAAGTACAAATGATTTTGAACTAAAACTTACACAGGGAAAATCGCTATTACGTTCGCCATAGAATAAGCACAATTTCTTTGTAAACAATGCTATATGAACACTGATATAGTTGAGAGATTCTCACCTTGTCGTCTCTGAAGCGGGTTTGTTTACATATTTTGGTAGTCACCCACAATTAAATTACTTATCTCGGGAATCACCTTAACTTTTTTTCGAGCAGATAAGGCCCCGTGCACATATACCAGAAAAGATCAGAAAACCTACATAACAACATAAGGCAAAAAAAGTTATTTGTTATGCAGCATCATGGTGAATGTTGAAGGCGGAGAAAATATTTTTGTAACACGACATGACTGTACTTATCGCAGCCTTATTATATTTGGTATGCAGCATCATGATATGGGGTCCCATGATACAGTCGGTTTTAATCTCAGTTCTGTTTCCTGTCTACTTCATGTTTACAGACTTTGTTATTTTTTTCAACCCTTATGGCAAATATTCGGTTGTAGGAAATATTGGTAATAGTTTTCTCATCAACTACTTATCACAGTCTTTTGATGTTTGGAATACAGTATCAAGTATGATCGAGGTCCCATACCGTGGGATTTGATTTCAGATCTGTTGTTCACCTTCTTTCTGCTTATGGAACTACATTCATATTTTAGAATATTTCATCAGTCATCCCGTTTGTGATCACATCTATGTCGTATAATAACACGATAATGGAAGGATTTTTTCATATGAAATTCATACACAACATCATGGAATATTTATATATAAGAGGAAGATCCCTTTCGAGTTGATATTTCCAAATTATTTTACATTCAAGATAACAGTAAACACCTACAATGGCGAAAACTACAATTACATACCACAATCAATAGGGGAACCGCACTAGAAAAACACAAAACAGACTAGAGACAAACGTAAATAACGAAAGCCTTACATAGTATCTGCACTAGCAAAAGCTAGCAGTTGGGTTAAACCGGTTTATGGGTTCCAAAACCTCCCCTTTCTGTATCTCGTTTCCTTATAGTATAATAAACATACGAGTAAAACCCAATACAGGTAGACTACTAACTCTATGACAACTATCTTGAAAAACAAAAGAAAATGACAAAACGTAATTTAGAGAGACGGGTCAAAGAGGGATCACCGCTTAACTGTCGGGTACCAACTAAGTTTAAAGTAAGAATAGCTATTTTTCCAAAATTTTACCTATCAAATACAATGGAGTTCCGGTACTCGTATTTGACTCCACAATAAAATATGCAAATTTGCCCATTGGTTATACATTTGTTTACGTTGACTATGTATAGTATCTCGGTCAGGTTCGGTTTGGTGTTGAACATTAATCACCTGCCATGATTGCTCAAAACTGTATTAAAGATTAGTTTTATTTAATAATCGAAATTATGAAGTATTCTTGGCGTTTTTATGCATTAAAGGGTATCTGATATCATTTTCTAGACGAATGAATACGACACAATGCCTTTTTAGAACTTGAAAAAAAAATAAAACAAATAAAAAAATAATACAAATAAATAAATAAATAAATATTTAATAAAAATGAAAAATTGCAGCTCATATTGCTTTTAGTTTTTTTAGCAAGCAGTTAGTACAGCCTGCACCAGGAGTCCTAGACATTTGACATGCAGAGCACATACCGATTCCATGCCTAGATGGTGGCCGTGGTTCCTTTCTCATTCAAGATTAACCAATTTGAGTTTTTTTGCAAGCATTTCGTCCAGCCTGTAGCAGTGGCCCTAGCAACTTGCTATATGACATGCAGATTTTTTTCGTCTCTAGGAATACATACATGTCCTGATTGGTGTCCAGATATTGGTCCTTGTCCCTCAGTCATGCATAAATGATCACATAAAGATTTTTTGCAAGGAAGTTGTAAACACAGTCAAAGACTCAGATTATATTAAAATGGCTGCTGCCTTTGATCATTGTCCAAATTTAAGCGTTGTATGGAGTGGGCTAGACATATCCTATGTCCATAGTTTATTTGATATTTATAACCACTGGACCGAGGCCTCTCCTGGATGATTGTTACATGTATAGTTCTCTAGTTTTAACTAACTCAATAACCAGTACTAAGCTGCTGCCACGTAACTTGCAGTATCTAAATCTGACAAAATAAGAGAAAACCGAACCGTCAGTCTAAAATGAATCATTAAGAGAACAATATGGCATAATCGGAAAAACAAAACAAAGACATAACATGAGTAGTATCTCGCTTTTGTAGAACTCTGTCCTAAGGTGATTTCTGACTTGTCTATTTAGGTTCTATTGGGAATTTGTTCTCTATCAGATTTTACACATATTTGTTTCGGTTTATGGATTTCAAAATATTTTTATTTTATCTGCACTGAAGAGACATATGTTGTTGAAATGACCATATGCAGAAAGTAAATTCGTAGTAGGTTTCAATATTTTGTTAGTTAATGGTTGTAGGTATGTGGTAAATTCTCCGTAAGAGATAACAGATTCTCCATACTACATCATGTTCCGTAACAGATTCTCCCAACTACCCTATTCGGAACACCTTGAAGATTACTATGGCACAATGCGATGACAAACGAGGATCCCGGGGACAGGATGCGGAGCATGCAATAGTCGTCTGCGAGCTGTGAAAAAAAGGTAGACGTTCGCCAGAGAAGCCAGTTAGACGAAGTTGCAGTTTGGCCTTCAAGACAGATCTACAAAGTTGTAGGTAAGATCCAAATTATACACCGCGGTTACCTGTGTCTGTCACACGCCCATCACAACAAATGTCAACCGTATGCATCTACCAAAGATAATGTGGGACAACCACTACCCACCGGTTAAGCCAGAAAAGATGGACGAGCTTAACAAGCTCCGAAGGGAAGTATTGGAATTTTTATGCAGAAAGCTAGTTGGAAAGGAGAATTTGGCAGAGTTACTGAAGTGGTGCATGACACGTTCATTGGTCCCAAGAAGATCTACAGTAATTGGAAGACAAATAGAGCAGATGAGAAGTCTAACGTCGACTATGCACTGGTCCAGACCTTCGTACAACAGTTACGAGCTAATACCAGCGAACCACGTAAGCGTCCTGATACACTGGCGATATCAAGTGGGGATGATGCAGAGATTAGCAACATCAGATATCGCAAAGGATATGGATTTTGGGATAGACTTTATGGACGACCCGGACAACTTCCTGCCTGCAATCACTGAGAGACAATACTGTCTAGAAGTATGCAGGTGAGGAGAGTAATTAGAAAGGATCAGCCGGAATGGGACGAGAGTAAGGATGAAACTAGGCCAGTGGGTAAGGAAGACGAAGTCACTGTTGATGTTGTCGGAGAACCAGATGAAATGGAAGAAATCCATCCAAGTGAGGAGAGTGATGGAGAAGTTGAAAGGGTTGTGACCATTGGCGACATCAACTATACGCTGGTGCTCCGGGGTTCTACCTTGGATGTCACCAGTGATCATCGTAGACTGGTATCTTCTTCACCAGAATTACAGACACCCACAGACAGAGTAGATGATCGATGGGAGGCGTTTGATGTGTTTGATTCCCATCTACACCTGAATAGGTCTAGCAAGAGACTGTTGGGCACTTATGCACTGACAATGGACAGATGGTTGACAGAACCGATGGAGAGGCCTCCAAGAACTCCAGTAAATGTGGTTGGTGGGACACTGATCTTTTGTGATCCTGACAGGTACCCCACCACCATTCCCATCCAGGACAAAAGGAGAGTTGCTGTGGGTGTGCATCCCAAGAAGATCCGGGTTTGTACAGAGGCACAGAAAGAACAGTTTGTGAGTTTGATCAGGTCAGAAAGAGTCAGTGCGGTAGGTGAGATAGGCCTGGACAGGACAGTACCAGGGAAGTATTGGGCTGACCAACATGGATAGCTCCAACCCTGAAAAAAAATGACACATGAATTTTTGTAAGTACTCGAACATATTTTAATATATACTGAAAAATTTGAAGTTTCGGTCCGAACCCTGATTCAAGATTCTTTTTTTACTTAGTACTGGGATGATCATTTCTTTAAATGTCTATGACCGAAACTTCAAATTTTTTAGTATATATTAAAATATGTTCGAGTACTTACAAAAATTCATGTGTCATTTTTTTTCTGAGAATGAGACTTGAAGACAAGATATGCTGTTTATGTTGAAAACCGGAAAACATCTAATGCACGTATTTTCCTTTTAGATTGCGGAAATTATTGTGTGTATGTATTTGAGTGGGAAATTGACAATTGATTAAATTTTAACACTTATTCAAAGAAGGATATTTAATTTTAAAAGATATATTGCCTACTGCAATCTTATTAACATCGAAAATACAGTTACACAGGCGTCTGATGATGTTTTTATGCTTATGTTTTCTGATGAAAGGTTTGTAAGAAACTTTTTTTTGTAGTTTGATCAATTTATTTTGATATTTTGACAGATTCTAAGAGCACAGTAACGAGATTAGGAAGTCATACTGAAAGTTTCTTTATCATACGTACTATTTTACTGATAAAACTCTCTTATATTTAGAACCTGTAAAAATTAAGAATAACGATTGTCATACGCATGTACTCATGTTGAAGAAATCCGCGTCTGACAGTGTAATAGCCTTATTTGTAACACAATCTGGTGTAAAGGCGACAAAAATAAAGCTCCGAATATCAATTATGTTTTAAAGGGTGAATTTAAGATTTTATCCTGCAATGGAGAACGGAATCGAAAAGCTAGAGGAAATAATTAGACAAAGTTAGAAGACTATGTAAATGCTCAAAATATTAATGCGATCGCTCTGAAAAAAGTCCAAGATATATCATACAACACTGCATAGTAATAAACCCCTTTCTGTCGTTGTGTTTTAATAGCTACAAATTATGTTTTTAAAGTAGATTAACCTTATTTCTTTGCGAATTCAATCGTGCAATTAAAAAATGAAATCGAATAGGGGTGCTTCATTTTCTGGTAGAACAGTCATTCAAAAACAAAACAACTTTTTATCTTTATTATTACCTGTTGAGATGGGCGTGTGACAGACACAGGTAACCGCCGTGTATAATTTGGATCTTACCTACAACTTTGTAGATCTGTCTTGAAGGCCAAACTGCAACTTCGTCTAACTCGGCTTCTCTGGCGAACGTCTACCTTCTTCCACAGCTAGCAGACGGCTATTGCATGCTCCGCATCCTGTCACCCGGGATCGTCGTTTGTCATCGCAACGTGCCATAGTAATCTTCAAGGTGTTCCGAATAGGGTAGTTGGGAGAATCTGTTACGGAACATGTTGTAGTATGGAGAATCTGTTATCTCTTACGGAGAATTTACCACACTCCCCCCGTGTACGAAAAGGATGAGCGCTTATCTCTGATGGTAAATGCCTGGTTGGAAGGTTAGTAATTCCTATGCTGGTAGATTATCATCAGCGTTATCCTACTGGTATGAAGAAAAAAAAATTCCATATCTTTGCCATGTTTACTGCCCCCCAGAATTCATCTTAATCAACATATATACATATGTGTTTTCCACTGAAAACAATCAGTCTCTTTCACATCTTCATCATCATATTTACATCCACGAAAATAATTTCAGCATCCCTGGCTGGAAAAAATAACATCTGGAGTAGAATCTCTGTCATCTCCGTCTTCTTAATAAACATAAACAAAAGCTATATACATACTCTACTGTATCTGGATCTTGTTCTTCCATCTCTACTGGGGACCCTTTGGTAATCCAAAGATAGTTCCGGCGTTTATTGTAGTCCACCTGCAAATGTCCTCAACTGTCTGTCCCCTGACCTTTGCACACACTACGATGACTTCTCCCAGATAAATGGGAGAGTTGGAGCTGACACCAGGAGGAGCGATGTATGGGGAGTCTGTCTCTACTAACAGCCGGTTTTGTGGTATTCCCTTCAGTGCTGCCTATCTCACCTACCGCACTGACTCTTTCTGACCTGATCAAACTCACAAACTGTTCTTTCTGTGCCTCTGTACAATCCCGGATCTTCTTGGGATGCACACCCACAGCAACTCTCCATTTGTCCTGGATGGGAATGGTGGTGGGGTACCTGTCAGGATCACAAAAGATCAGTGTCCCACCAACCACATTTACTGGAGTTCTTGGAGGCCTCTCCATCGGTTCTGTCAACCATCTGTCCATTGCCAGTGCATAATTGCCCAACAGTCTCTTGCTAGACCTATCCAGGTGTAGATGGGAATCAAACATATCAAACGCCTCCCATCGATCATCTACTGTGTCTGTGGGTGTCTGTAATTCTGGTGAAGAAGATACCAGTCTACGATGACCACTGGTGACATCCAAGGTAGAACCCCGGAGCACCAGGGTATAGTTGATGTCGCCAATGGTCACAACCCTTTCAACTTCTCCATCACTCTCCTCACTTGGATGGATTTCTTCCATTTCATCTGGTTCTCCGACAACATCAACAGTGACTTCGTCTTCCTTACCCACTGGCCTAGCTTCATCCTTACTCTCGTCCCATTCCGGCTGATCCTTTCTAATTACTCTCCTCACCTGCATACTTCTAGACAGTATTGTCTCTCCCCTTCTATATTCAGTGATCGCAGGGAGGAAGTTGTCCTAGTCGTTCATAAAGTCTATCCCAAAATCCATATACTTTGCGATATCTGATGTTGCTAATCTCTGCATCATCCCCACTTGATATCGCCAGTGTATCAGGACGCTTACGTGGTTCGCTGGTATTAGCTCGTACCTGTTGTACGAAGGTCTGGACCAGTGCATAGTCGACGTTAGACTTCTCATCTGCTCTATTTGTCTTCCAATTACTGTAGATCTTCTTGGGACCAATGAACGTGTCATGCACCACTTCAGTAACTCTGCCAAATTCTCCTTTCCAACTAGCTTTCTGCATAAAAATTCCAATACTTCCCTTCGGAGCTTTTTAAGCTCGTCCATCTTTTCTGGCTTAACCGGTGGGTAGTGGTTGTCCCACATTTTCTTTGGTAGATGCATACGGTTGACATTTGTTGTGATGGGCGTGTGACAGACACAGGTAACCGCGGTGTATAATTTGGATCTTACCTACAACTTTGTAGATCTGTCTTGAAGGCCAAACTGCAACTTCGTCTAACTCGGCTTCTCTGGCGAACGTCTACCTTCTTTCAAAGCTCGCAGACGACTATTGCATGCTCCACATCCTGTCACCCGGGATCCTCGTTTGTCATCGCAACGTGCCATAGTAATCTTCAAGGTGTTCCGATTAGGGTAGTTGGGAGAATCTGTTACGGAACATGTTGTAGTATGGAGAATCTGTTATCTCTTACGGAGAATTTACCACATACCTACAACCATTAACTAACAAAATGTTGAAACCTACTACGAATTTACTTTCTGCATATGGTCATTTCAACAACATATGTCTCTTCAGTGCAGATAAAATAAAAAATATTTTGAAATCCATAAACCGAAACAAATATGTGTAAAATCTGATAGAGAACAAATTCCCTATAGAACCTAAATAGACAAGTCAGAAATCACCTTAGGACAGAGTTCTGCAAAAGCGAGATACTACTGATGTTATGTCTTTGTTTTGTTTTTCCGATTATACCATATTGTTCTCTTAATGATTCATTTTAGACTGACGGTTCGGTTTTCTCTTATTTTATCAGATTTAGATACTGCAAGTTACGTGGCAGCAGCGTAGTACTGGTTATTGAGTTAGTTAAAACTAGAGAACTATACATGTAACAATCATCCAGGAGAGGCCTCGGTCCAGTGGTTATAAATATCAAATAAACTATGGACATAGGATATGTCTAGCCCACTCCATACAACGCTTAAATTTGGACAATGATCAAAGGCAGCAGCCATTTTAATATAATCTGAGTCTTTGACTGTGTTTACAACTTCCTTGCAAAAAATCTTTATTTGATCATTTATGCATGACTGAGGGACAAGGACCAATATCTGGACACCAATCAGGACATGTATGTATTCCTAGAGACGAAAAAAATCTGCATGTCATATAGCAAGTTGCTAGGGCCACTGCTACAGGCTGGACGAAATGCTTGCAAAAAACTCAAAGTTAATCTTGAATGAGAAAGGAAACACGGCCACCATCTAGGCATGGAATCGGTATGTGCTCTGCATGTCAAATGTCTAGGACTCCTGGTGCAGGCTGTACTAACTGCTTGCTAAAAAAAACTAAAAGCAATATGAGCTGCAATTTTTCATTTTTATTAAATATTTATTTATTTATTTATTTATTTTATTTTTTTATTTTTTTTATTTTTTTTTTGAAGTTCTAAAAAGGCATTGTGTCGTATTCATTCGTCTAGAAAATGATATCAGATACCCTTTAATGCATTAAAACGCCAACAATACTTCATAATTTCGATTATTAAATAAAACTAATCTTTAATACAGTTTTGAGCAATCATGGCAGGTGATTAATGTTCAACACCAAAACCGAACCTGACCGGTATACTATACATAGTCAACATAAACAAATGTATAACCAATGGGCAAATTTCAGCTGCATGATAAGTGTCTACACTTGTTATTTGTGATGCGGTTGCCGGTTTACACACTTTTTGTACTGTTTTGCTCCAAGTTGCGTAGTTTAAAAGCAAATCCGCAAAACGCAAATGCGACAAATTTTACTTTGGATTACAACTCTTTTCATTTTCCGTTTCTTAAAAGTTTCCCATATGCCCGATTGCGTTCTGATTTCAAACATATTGAGAAATCTGTGCATTTTGCTCATTTGCATATTTTATTGCGGAGTCAAATACGAGTACCGGAACTCCATTGTATTTGATAGGTAAAATTTTGAAAAAATAGCTATTCTTACTTTAAACTTAGTTGGTACCCGACAGTTAAGCGGCGATCCCTCTTTGACCCGTCTCTCTAAATTACGTTTTGTCATTTTCTTTTGTTTTTCAAGATAGTTGTCATAGAGTTAGTAGTCTACCTGTATTGAGTTTTACTCGTATGTTTATTATACTATAAGGAAACGAGATACAGAAAGGGGGGTTTTGGAACCCATAAACCGGTTTAACCCAACTGCTAGCTTTTGCTAGTGCAGGTACTATGTAAAGCTTTCGTTATTTACGTTTGTCTCTCGTCTGTTATGTGTTTTTCTAGTGCGGTTCCCCTATTGATTGTGGTATGTAATTGTAGTTTTCGCCATTGTAGGTGTTTACTGTTATCTTGAATGTAAAAAAAATTGGAAATATCAACTCGAAAGGGATCTTCCTCTTATATATAAATATTCCATGATGTTGTGTATGAATTTCATATGAAAAAATCCTTCCATTATCGTGTTATTATACGACATAGATGTGATCACAAACGGGATGACTGATGAAACATTCGAAAATATGAATGTAGTTCCATAAGCAGAAAGAAGGTGAACAACAGATCTGAAATCAAATCCCACGGTATGGGACCTCGATCATACTTGATACTGTATTCCAAACATCAAAAGACTGTGATAAGTAGTTGATGAGAAAACTATTACCAATATTTCCTACAACCGAGTATTTGCCATAAGGGTTGAAAAAATTAACAAAGTCTGTAAACATGAAGTAGACAGGAAACAGAACTGAGATTAAAACCGACTGTATCATGGGACCCCATATGATGATGCTGCATACCAAATATAATAAGGCTGCGATAAGTACAGTCATGTCGTGTTACAAAAATATTTTCTCCGCCTTCAACATTCACCATGATGCTGCATAACAAATAACTTTTTTTGCCTTATGTTGTGTTTTTTAGCCTTAGGTTTCTGATCTTTTCTGGTATATGTGCACGGGGCCTTATCTGCTCGAAAAATAGTTAAGGTGATTCCCGAGATAAGTAATTTAATTGTGGGTGACTACCAAAAATATGTAAACAAACCCGCTTCAGAGACGACAAGGTGAGAATCTCTCAACTATATTAGTGTTCATATAGCATTGTTTACAAAGAAATTGTGCTTATTCTAAGGCGAAGGTAATAGCGATTTTCCCTGTGTAAGTTTTAGTTCAAAATCATTTGTGCTTTTTGTGTGAAACGTGCAAAAAAATGAAGATTGTAAGCAAAAATCTGAGCTGTCAGTCTTATTTCAGCAATAAACGCCTCAATTTCAATGTCTTATGGGAGCTTCTCCGCTTTGTTTTAAAAGCTCTAAATGTTGTTGAAGAACTGCAAGTATAAATAACTTAATACTTACTTAATATAAAAACAGGTTTTAATTTGGTATTTAAGCGAAATATACAGTATAAGCAGATTTCTGTGGGTGATCGCCAGGAGTAAGTCAGTTTCTGAGGGTGAATACCAAATCTCAAGAAAATCAAGCTAATCATGTTTAAAAGATAGCAATAGAAAATGCACTTACTATTGAAAAAAAAAATCAATTAAAGTGCACAACCAAAACCAGAAAGTAAGCTTGCTCCCCTTTGGGTCGTTGTCTCTTTGACACATTCCCCGTTTCCCTTCTTTTTTCTATTTGTGTTGGTTTCACTAAAAAGTCCAAATTTAATACTATATTTCTGTCCGTGGTTTGCTTGAATGAAATTATAGGACAGCCGTCACATATCTGGAGGAACGATATTCATAGTAAAGAAACAACAAATATTCCCGAAAGTTTACATGGAAGTTTAAGAATTTCGGATTCAAGTTCACATTCCCGCTGTTCTAATTTGCGCACAAATACTAGAAAAAAGAAAACAATTATCTTATCGCCAAATAAGGGAAAAATAGGAAATCAAGCATATCATATGTCTTAACGGCATACCATAGATATAAGTAGCATATCATAAAGGTATAGGAATCACTTCATGTAGACATAGATTCGAATCAGTGTCTTAAAAGCACATTATTGGTCTTTGAAACATAAGATAGGTCTGGGGAGCAGTTTATTGATCAAGCTGCATCTCATAGGTCTTATTATAAACAACAGCAGTCAGTCCATACAACGACAAACATCACTGCTATGGAATGGACTTCGCAAATAATTGCATTCACTACAGTGATGGATTTGATATTATGAATATGGATCTTGAGGAGACCCAAGGTACCTCCAGTTTTGTGGAGTTCACTCTGTTAGTGCTTTAGTTTAGTTACGTTCCATTTTTTTGTCTTTGTCATGTTTTGTCCATATGTGTTACATCTGAATTGCCATCTTTTTGCATTTTATAATTTAGAATTTTCGTCTCCGTCTTTTTTGCTTCGTTATTCCTTTGCAGATATATTATAAATGTTGACTTTGACAATTTAAAAACGTAACAAATGTCACCTAAGTTAAATGGTGAAGATCCCAGGTTTCTACGAAATGCCGATTAGGAGTACAATGCATTGAAGATCAACAAATAAAAAAAAATACCAACCGCACGGTTGCGTTTAAAATTTCTGTCATGACCTAACAAACATTTTGCACTTACACTTCATCATTTTTTTTTCTGCTAACAAAAACCTAACAGAAATAGATAACTCCCTTACTGAAAATAGATCGATAATATCGGATATGCGGCCCTGACTTAAAAGGTTCCATACCGATATCAGTTTTTATCTAACATTTAGATGACTACCTTGATATAGAGCTCGGTTGCTTACGAATAGGCTACTTCAGCAAGGGTTTGATACCCATTACTCGAAGTCATCACTACAGACATTTAACGGTCGAAATCACGATCTTATGGACCGCTATGGGATATATGCTTCCCGGATGACAACATATCTTTCCTTCTACATCTAATGTTTGTTTATCGGATTTGACATAACGACCGCAGATTACATGTTCAACACGGCAGGCGCTTATAAGAAGCAGGAGATGCTTACCCTTATAGGCATCTGATCTCACCCATTTTATTAGGCCCGTGTTGTTCTTCTGTGTGTGTCTTAATTTTTCTTTTCTTTCCCGTACTCATATTGTGGCCTAGTTTCTTGGCGTTTCCGATGTTGCCTTTGTTGTGGAATGTTCGTTTCTTGACTCGGTTCTCTTTTTATTTACATTGTAAGTATTTGTCCATGAAATAACGCACAAATACTACCTAGTACAAGGTGTCTGATGCAAAACGTTGTCTCATTAGTGTTAAAAAAATGGCATGACATTGCGAGTTGGCGTCGGTTCCGGGTAACTTATTATTTTCATGTAGAATTCCAACCAAAATGCCCTAAATTTGACGTCATACTGCCATTTCCATATGTTTCGTTGCCACTAATGACAA
>MJUU01027159.1:71431-95566 GCA_002080025.1 Modiolus philippinarum | reverse complement strand
GCTTACCCTTCCGGAGCACCTGATGTCACTCTCGGTTTTAATGGGAGTTCACACTATTAGTGGTTTTAGTTTTTTGTGTTGTCTTGTATATCATACTGTAAGATTTTAGTTTTGTCTTCGTTATTATGTTCGTGCTACTGATTTGTCCTGGTTAATGTTTGAATACTTAAGAGACTTACAACAGCTTTTCAAATTTTTACCTTGGTACTGTTTGAGGGTTAGAGAAGTAACACGTACCACGGATTTTTATTGGTTTTGTCTAAGGGTTAGAAAATGGCAATTCCGATCAGCCTAAAATCAGTACTTTCAAAACAGTATATACCTCACTGATAGTGTGACGGGTGTCGCTAGTGGAGCAGGACATGCTTACCCTTCCGGAGCACCTGATGTCACTCCCGGTTTTCATGGGAGTTCACACTATGAGTGCCTTAGTTCTTAATGTTATCTTTTTATTTCCGTGCATTGTAGCTGTGTCTTTGTTTTTATCTGTAACGGTTTCTGCCATGTCTTTGGACTTCGATTTTTGTAGTCATCGCTTCCC
Organism: Modiolus philippinarum; assembly: GCA_002080025.1. Classification (NCBI taxonomy): domain Eukaryota; kingdom Metazoa; phylum Mollusca; class Bivalvia; order Mytilida; family Modiolidae; genus Modiolus; species Modiolus philippinarum. The sequence continues at coordinate 95,025 of MJUU01027159.1, read as the reverse complement.
TTGTTCCTTCGGTATTCTACTGCCGTTATTTCTGAAACATACTTTAACAGGCTTACAGACTGTGGAATGTGAAAAATACAACCGAATATAAAAAGTGCATAAAGTATATATCTTAAAAAAAAAAAAAAATAAAAAATGACATCCCGCCATTGAAATAGAATCTAATTAATTAGTTTATTAAGGCTACATATATCAATTTAGTTCAAACGAAAAAGTTTCTTTTTATATTGATCTTGTTTCAGATATTTGCTTATTTTCATCATATAAATACCGATTAGATTGAATTTTAAAAATTACCTGACTTATCCATCTATTGTCTTTTGATGACAGAGTTGTATGAAACCTACATAAATAACATACTTACGTAAATAAATTAATTTCACTTTTGTTTTACAGTTAGCAGCCTTCTTAGCTGTAATGTTAGCACTCAGTATAATAGGATTTTTATTGTGCAAACAGATCGGAGTATCTGGGTTTGTTTTTCCCTTAGCGATGGGAGTATTTCTATTGATCTTCCTATTAAATCCACTTCATATACTGCACCATAGTTCCAGATATTGGTTATTGGAGATACTGGTTAGTTTTATATAGTAATTAAGGTCTTGTACCACAGTGAAAGACCTTATTGTAATTCTTCTGATTATTATTATTATTTTTCCGCCAAAATCTTGTCTGAAAACTACGCGACATATCATCTGGATACTTGGTGTGGTAGATCAGTCACACAACACGACAACAAAAATCACCCCGTTGTCCTGAACTATTTCTAGTAACGGAGTTATCTGCCCGACACTGAAAACCCTTGTTAGCAGATCTCCTCAGAAACCGTAATTGATATCAAAATTCTGAATTGGGGAAAATGTTTGTTATATCGTAACGATGATTTATCATGCAAAAATTTTTATTGGGTCGCAACCCCGGTTACGCGTTTTTGACCCCTAAATATTCAAATTTCTTAAAGTTATCGGATTTCCACCAAATTTGGTTTCAAGGTAGCTCTCATGGTCCTGATTGCAAATCTGGGATCAAAAATTTTTTTTTCAAAATGGCCGCCATTCGAAATTTTGTTATCGCGATATCTCGGAAACGATAAAAAATTTCTGAAAACATTATATTGGAAAAATACTCCTCTCATTGAGATCTTCATTTGATACATTTACATGAAAACTGTGCGACTAAGCGTTTTTGAGTTATAGCCCTTGACGCGTTTCCGTAAATCGTTTTTTGCGAATAACTTTTAAACGCTTTCTTATAATATAGTAAACATATTATATAAAGTGATCAGTGCGAAGAGACCTTCAATTTGAGTACCAGGTTGAAGGTCATCGGTGACCTTTGACCGTGACCTTTGACCTTGTTAGCGGATAAACTCGGAAACCGTTACAGATAGCTGATTAAATGTAATAGGAAAAATGGTCATCTTCGCGAGACGCAACTTTGTTACATTCGGTCCAAAGAGATTCGACGACTCTTTGTATGAGTTATTGCCCTTTGAAAGATTTTGAGTTTCCATTATTACTGAATACTTTCAAACGATAAGTTGTAGAGACCTGAAACCTTCACCAATGTTCATGGCAAGACTTGACCTTTAAAATGATGTGAAGGCCAAAGGTGAATTTTGACCTTGACCTTTAACCTTGAACTTTGTTAGTGGATAAAGTTGGAAATCGAAATAGATAGCTGATTAAATGTATTTGAGAAAATGTTGCTCTTATTAAGATCTACATTTGGTACATTGGGTCCAAAATAATTGGACCACTGGTTTTGGACCTAGGGCCCAAAAACTGTTTTTCGGGGTCCGACTTAACATTTTTTGCTTATATCTCAAAAACTATGTAAGATACAAAGAAACTATCAGAACAAAAATTGTTCAGTTAAAATGGCCGAAAAAATGGGGTCAATGTCAAGGTCAAAGTCCCTAGCAACAACGTTATTTGCCATAAAAGTCCTTAGCAACCATAGGCAAAAAAATTTTGTAATGTGGTAAAGAGGAAATAAATGACATTGCCAGACGGAAATGACTTTCTTGTCCTTAGCAACAAACTAATTGTTCGAAAAAGTCCTTAGCAACCGTTGGGCAAAAAACTTATAAAGGTCAGAACTTAAGTTTACATCACATTTTGACTGATATAGACAACAAAATCAAACTCAAACATGTTATCACGATGAAAACTAGTGAAAGACCTTGCAATTGTTCTCTGAACAATTGACTTTTTATTATAATTATAATTTTGATCTTACTGATAGACATTGTCTGTAGCTCGGTAATGATAGATTAGTGTCCTAAAGCGAAATTTCATATTTGATGAGAGGGAAGATATACTCCCCATAATTACTTTATGTTTATATTCTACCAACAGTCTAGTACCGGACTGATGTGATTTCAAAATTGATTCAAAATACCAGTCTGATGGACATCGTTTTCGGCTGATTATCTGTAATGGTTGTTAAAGACATTACATTTATATCTTTGCAGCTAATCTTACCATACATGTATCATCTTGTGATAATGTTTCCCTACTATGTTACTTTCTTTACTGATTGATTATATTGAGGAAAATGTTGTTTCTTGCAATTTTATTCTAGGAATATCAATTGCATCAACATTTGAAACTCGATTCATGTGCTGAAGCATATTTGTGTGCTAAAATTAGAAAATATTCTACAGTAGAACCCCCAAAAACCGGTTCCTCTGAAAACACAATTCCCCATTGTTTTGGTTCTAAATGTTTACGTTTATGACTAAACAGAAAAAACTTCTGAATTTTTACCACTTCTGAAATCATATTAACAAATTTTAAAATTACCAATAATATCAATTTTACGAATGAGCTACGTATCAAATATACAAGGAAACATAATTAGCTCATATAAAGGCACGAAAACAAAAAATATCTTGTAAAACGGTCAAACGATGTTTCAGAATTTGTATCTACCTTGGTCAAAAACAGAATACGTAATCAATAAAACAATCGAGTATAAGCAATTAGATAAATGTGACTGGAAAATACGTCAAAAGCTGAACTAGGTTATCAATATGTACCCCTTTCTGAACAAATTTGGATTCCTATATAACATTCTAGACAAATGTGTAAAAATATAGAACCCTTCTTACAGATCAATTTACTATATATGTCGTCAGTATGCCAAATATATGTGACTTGTATGTTTAAGGTCATTAAGATGGCTCTTTTCATTTGCAAAGGTTTGCAGTGGATAGGAATAAACATCTGTTTGATCTCGGATATTTCAAGTCTGGATCGCCTTGAAAACACGAAATTTTTGCATAAAAGAATCAGCGGATAGTGTTACAACTGGGACAAGATTTGAATACATAAGTAATACTATATTATTTCGATTGATCATTCGAAGCAACCAACGGCAAATACAAAACATATATGGATTTCCTTTGTTTGGGTTCTAGTGCTGCTGATGAGGAATAAATTTCCGAAAAGGCAATACAGCTCATTAAAATTATTGCAGTTGGAGTTAACATATGTGTTATGGTCTCATGTTCATTTACTCCATATCCTTTCGTAAAATATATAAAACATTTTTTCTCGGTTCGGCAACTGCTGCCCATTAAAAATATCATCTGAAAAATAGACTCTGAAAGGTCATGAAATTAAAAAAATACTAATCATGGAGAGCCGACATGTCAAATTTGACACGTCTGTCTCTGTCATCTTCTCCTTAGAGGTAGCACACTAATAATTAGCATAGACACAGGTTCTTTAATTTGAATCATTTCACTTACACAAACATTTATTTATTGCAGTTGGAGTTAACATATGTGTTATGGTCTCGTGTTCATTTACTCCATATCCTTTCATAAAATATATAATGTACAAAAAAATTAAGAAAAATTGATTAATTGCTGAATGTATATCAGCTACAATGTAGACTTGGGCTATTTAAGAAGAAACGTTTACTAAGGGGATTTGAAATTTAGCCAATTGAGAACTCAATTACTGTTTCACTACTTGGAACTTTGGAGCAATTCCTGCGTAGTTGTTCATTTTCTTTGTTTATTTAAATTTATGGTTCATGTTCATGTTTTTAACTTTCATTGTAAAATAGTAGTATTTTATACTTATAGTTTCGTATTATCACAGCACCATTCCATCATGTTGGATTTGCTGACTTTTGGCTGGCTGATCAACTTAATAGTCTTACCATTGTTTTATTGGATTTTGAGTACATGATTTGTTTCTATGCATTCGAGGTGGAGTGGCATGGGGCAAATAGTGAGTAGATAGATATTGTATTTTCTAAAGATATGAATTTTGCGAACAAGACTGGACTGCAATAAGGTAGATGGTGATAAGTGAATTTATTCCGATATCACATCAACGCTATAAAAGGGAAATTTAGTATTATCATAAAAATAGGCCACGTTTATTTATTGCACTGACATTAAGAACTTAGTGGTGTTCAAGATCATTGAAAAGTATTTGGAAACTAATTATCCAACAGTACAACAGCACTATGCAGTAACATTCATATACAAGAATCTTGGGGAAAGTTAAATTAACAACATCAGTCAAAATTTCAAAGAAATACTAAAAAATCATTACATCAAAAACCCAAATTGTAGGGTTTTCTTTGTAGCTTTACGTTTCTGAAAATTTTTTTTTATTGAAATGTATGATAAGATCTTGACATCCGCTTTATTTTTGTGCGTTGCACTACAAATGTGAAGAGCTGCTAACACTCGATATACAAATCCTCCTTAACAAATAGAAAACGAGATAGGAGCAGTTGGGAACGACAGGTAATCCCTCACCTGTAGCAATTAAATTTCCATAATCAGTTAAAGTTTCAAAATGTTAATGCTCAATGATTGTTTTGATGTTTTTCATTTTCAAATTTTTGTTTTTCATTGATAATAAGGGAGCAACCATTTGATTTTTAGGGGGGGGGGCAAGGAAGGAACATCTGATCCTGGATTTGTTTTTCACGAAATTTTTGAGCCTGACAATTTTTTTCCGCCTCGAAGTAATCCTGTCATTTTTGTGCGGTCCAAGCCAGAAATTCCTCCCATCCTGATATTTTTTTCGCCAAATATCTGATCCTGGATTTTTTTTCAAATGTCTTCCCTTGCCACCCATAAAAATCAAATCATTACTACTTGATTGATGTGTCTCTTAAAATTTCATTCATATGTACTTAGTTTCAAAATGCAATTGAAATTAATTGATGATTACATGCGTGTTGCTTGTGACACCGTAATCCATTGAATGCGATTACATATTTAGAGTCATTGAAGCATAAAATGTACGTGATCTGAAGTAGCATTACTCTCAATGACCTATCCACTGACCTAAAATGACATGAAGTATCACAGATATGAATTTAAACGCAACATTTAATCCGAGTCATTGAATAATTAAATGTAGGTAAGCGTGACGCAATTATCATCTGAAGCGGCATCACTCTCCAAGACGCATCCACTGACCAAAGATGATTGATGTGACACCTGTAGTATCTCAAATATAAACCTTTACGCATATTTTAATGTGAGATTGGACGGGTCACTGACAGACGGACGGGTGAGATGGTATATCCCCTCACCAACTCCGTTTGGCGAGAGGATAATAATTCAGTAAGGACAGTTGTATAGATTAGAGACAGCCCACAAATCAACACTACAACAAAAATATAGGTGATTTTATGTCAACCTGCAACTCAGTTTGCAGTTACTTCGGTATTTTATCGCTTGCATAATTTTTTAAAAAGAAAGTGTAGAATGAGTTGTCTTAAAGAGAACATACATATTTATTTTCTAAAGAGAACATCATTTACTGAAGGTTAAGCAACAATAACACTCAGGTAAACAAGGCTTCAACTCGGGCAACATTTCATGAAAATAAGTGGTACATTTTCTTATTTGTGTCCTAGATAACAAAATGTGAGAGTCTGCCTTAAATGTTTTGAAATAGATAAAAGAGTTGTCTTTTGGTTTATTTCATTTTGGGGACACAACGATAAGAAATTTGGCACCTAGATGTAATGATCTGAGAACCAAGCATTATTATTTGTTTGTTTTTGTAATGTAATTGCTCAGCATTTAACATTGTGCACCATGAATTTTTCTATAGCACAGGAAGTATGTACATTATCAAAGTATGGCATCAGAGCTATAGTGAGTGTCCTACCGGCCTGGTTCAGATTTGCTCAGTGTTTAAGACGTTATAGAGACACTAAGTTGGCATTCCCACATCTGGTCAATGCAGGAAAATATTCAACGACATTCTTTGTAGTATTATTTTCTGGCCTTTATTCTTCTACATTGGGTAAGTAATGAAGTCTATTCATTTTATATTTTGGTCACTTTAATAACAAAATGTCATAACAAGTGTTGAGTTAATATAGTATTGAGTGTGGTGTAAAAGTAATACTAATTACAAATACATGTAAATAACTCAATATCGAAGCTTCTATATAACTTGAAGTTTCTAGCTAATCGGACAACTTATGCCTTGTCAGTGCAGATCATATCAGCGTCTTGAAAAATCTAAATCCGAAAGACGTTTAAAAGCCAATAGAAAAAAAATATGGTCTAAGGTAAGTTTAATATTTCAGTAAATTTGAAAAAATGAAATAGAAAAGATATCAGGAAACACCTACAATGGCAAAAAATCTCAATCACTTGCAACAATCCACAAGGAAATTACACAAAAAACACCAATAAAAGACAATTGATAAACGTAAACAAAGATAAGAACTAGGAATAGCCGGACTTGGTACTGTCATTAGCAAAAGCCAGCGGCAGGTTTGAACCAGTTTATTGGTACCGAGACCTCCCCTTTCTTCGTCCATTTTCCCTATTGCATAATAAAAAAACAAACAAAACTCGATACAGGAAGACTGCTAACTCCATGACCACTATCCTGAAAAGAAATGTTCTCTCTCAATTTTCATTCTTTTATTGGTTTTACTTTGTTATTACATTTTTCAAAATCTTTTCCCAAATTTTACTTTGTCAAAGGATTGCTCACCACTTAACTTCTGGCTTGCTCAAAGAGCCTAGTGTGCTTGTTCACTGATGCACTACGGAAGACAAATCAAACTTAAAGCTAAGGTTTGGTGAAGAATCATCATATATATCTGTAAACATCGGCACTATCATTAATAGGCTAATATACTTGTTAAATCTTCAGGTCACGTTTTTGAATGAAAATTGTTTTAAAAGTTATAGAAAATGAATGAATGTTTTATATCTGATGGGAAATCCCGCCCATTAGACCTTTTACCAATGGCTTCATCGGCTTATGATGAAACATACGATTAACACGTCAGGTGTGTCTACGCAGCTGAAGCAATCAGTATTTAGGTCATATAAACTAAACATAATTATAGGTTTTGAAGAGCAATGCTTGTTAAAATATTTTACATTACGTTTATAAACTTTCTAAGTCAGTAATGTTTTTACTTTTTTGAGTATTTATTAATGCTTAATATTCTGGGATTGATGTTATATAATTATGTATGAAATTATTTAGGTCATGCATTTTCATTCATAGTTACAACAAAATTGAACAATATCGGTCATAAGAAATCGTAAAAAGCGATCAGCAATTTGTAGATTTAGGGCAAGCTGTCACTCATTAGAAATTGAAACTGGTCGTCATAAAAGACCACCAATTCCTAGAAATCTCCGTTTATGTAATTCTTGTAAGACCATAGAAGATGAACAACATTTTTTGATATCGTGTAAAAAAATTGATGGTGACAGACACCAGTTAAAAAACCAACAATTAACCACTAGAATGAAAATGATAAATTAAAATTTTTAATGTCCATGCACGGAAGATCCTGTAATATTAGAGTCGATTGGTGACTTTATTCAAAAGCATCTTTTTAACATAAGTTAATTTTAATTTTAATTTGACTTCTTTGTGTTATTGTGATTATCTTATTAGAAGTATAGCGTTACCCTCCATAAACTGTTTATTATGCAAAAGAAATATTCCTAGTTGTGCAGTAATGCTTGTTTGTAATAATGTTTGTCAAACCCATAATACTCATGTGGTTGTACAATAAAATATGTTTATGTTATGTTACAAAAATCAATAATGAGTCATTGTAGTGTGTATTCAAATGGCCGATGAATGATATAGTACATGTTTCGTAGCATTAAAAACCGAAGATCGACATTTGTTTGTTTTTTTTACTTTGGACAAATAAATTATCAAGCGCAATTTGGCCAGTAATAGCGATTTAAAAGACTGACCTTTTAAGAAGTTTTTACGCAATAACTGGCCAAATGCGCTTGATAGTATATAATATCTGAAATTTGAAATATAATACTTCTACAACCCATCTTGCTTTTTCTCCTTTTCTTATGTAGCTATCTTAGCTATATAACCTATTGAAAATGGATCTACTACAAATTAGCAATTGAAGCCAAATTTAGTCAGAATGGTCCACTTCAATCATTGGTACCTCATATAAAATGGCTGCCAGCGGAGAACGTAGTTTAATATAAGGACACTATGGGAATGCATTTTCCTCTGAAATCACTGGGTTAATTGGAATCAAACTTAGTCATAAATAGAATTTGAGTGGGTTCCTTCAAATTTTTTGATTTTTATGTTGATACTTCATCCAAGATGACTGCCACCTGGAAACCTTGTTTGAAAATAGGACTCTACTGGAAATGATTTCAAAAATCTTCTCCTTTGAAACCTTTGAGCCAAAGGAATCAAACATGGTCAAGATAGTCATTGCGTTGTTTCCTTCGAAGTTTGTGTTTTTTATGTTCGTATCTCACCAAAGATGGCCTGAAGCGGGGAACATAGTTTAACATATGACCTTATCGAATATGCTTTCAGGGAGATTTACTCTGAGAACAATGAACAAAAATAGAACCAATCTTTGTCACAATAGTCCATTAATGGTCTTCTTAAAAGTTTATATTTGTGCCTTATCCAAGATTGCCGCCAGCGTCGAACAAAGTTAAACATAGGGACCCTATCGGAAATACATTCAAAGATAAAACCTATTATTAGCAATGACAGGATATGAAGTAAATGCACATGAGATAAGTTTCCTACAAAAACATGATTAAACCAAGCAATAGATCAACGCTTTTATTGTTGTTCTTTATCTTGAAGTAACCATGAGGCGTTCAACAATGAGCTAGGTTTATACCTCATAGTAAGCTCTAGACGACCCCTACCACCAGTTTGAGCGTTCATTGCTAAATGTCGAGCAAACAATGTATTAAATAACAAAATATCGAAGTAACTGTTAAAAGATGTTCTGCTCTTAACTCTTTACCTACCAGAGCTTTTTTCAAAAATGTCGTATTTTCATTTATTTGCAAATTTATGCAAATTATATGCAAATGAGATGATGCTGAAAATAGTTGATGCTGATATGATATAAGTTCAAATATACCGATTTGGAGAAGGACAGCATGGGAGGAAAATTGGGGTGGGATGGAGGAGGAGGATGGAGGGCAACAGCCCACCCCTACCGAAAAATGGTGTTTTTTGACGTTTTTTCCACTTAAAAGTCGTCCCAGAGAACCGGAAGTGATGCCAAGACTGTTTTTTCTTTGCACCAATAGCTAACCCTTTAACACTGCTTCAAGTGATGAAGCTTTGACAAAAATAGCTTTGCAATTACGATTGAGAGAGAAATATATGGAAAGCCAGTAGAGCCAAAATTGCTCAATGTCGAATTTTCCGTTTAATTGAACTGCAGTTTCTTTCTGTGTGTTATTTTAAAGAAAATTTTGCTATGTGTCTGATTCTCACTCATTTCCCAACACTTTTGAACAAAACTTTGAGCATTTTCGTCTCCTTTTCCCAAGTGAAATTGTCTGTGAAGCTGTCCACCCTCCCTTAAATTTGACGCATTTTTTAGTTTTCTGTTTCTGCAGCTCTTGTAACAGCTGTAATTACTACAAAAACGATCTAAAAACCTACCGCCCATATAAACTGTAGACATTTGCCATTAAGCTACAGGACACACACAAAAGGTGTGCAATTGAGATGTATGGAGGACCATGGTCCACATCAAAACAGTTTCTGGTAGCAGAGCGGATATATCCGTCACTGGTAGATAAGGAGTTAAACAACAATGCCAATTAAAATCAAACATAGTCATGAGAAAAGCTCATTGTTGAAGGCCTCATGGTGACTTCAAGATGAAGAACAACAATAAAAGCGTTCTTATATTGCTTGTTTTTACGATTTTTTTGTAGATACTTTGTCTCATGTGCATTTACTCAGTATCCTTTCCTTCATCATTCACAATAGTCTTTGGTAGCTCCCTTCAAAGTATGTGATTTTTATGTTCGTACCTCGTCCAAGATAGCTTTCATCAACAGACACGGTCAAATATGAAAATATTAAAAAGGCATTTATAGATTTTCTCCTCTGAAAAGGTTTGTACAATTACAGTTATATATTAATAGGATTTTCATTTGGCGACTCTCTTCAATGTTTGTATCTAGTCGGAATGGCTGCTAATTGAGAACATAATTTGACGTAGGATAAAGTGTAGCATTGGACTCAGGTGAGCAAAACAGGCTCTTGATAGCCTTCTGTTTGAAAGGACCATTTAGGACTATTGTTCAATGTAAAAGAATGGATAGGGTAACAGGAAAGACAACCTGGAGAAGATCTTTGAAAGTGTTTTCTGAAGATCCAATGTTAAACTACATTCACAGCTGGTGGCCATTATGAATAAGATGCACACATGAAAAACACCTTTTTGCATGAGGCCACCTTAAGACTATTATGATAAAGTCTGGTTTTGTAAGGCCCAATAGTATTAAAAGCAGAATATTCATTAAATGAAAAGTTTACGTCGGACAATTGACGGACGACAGACGCTAGATTATCTAATGAAAAACGCAATTGATACAGCAGAATATCTTAAAACGAGTGTAATTTAATATGAAAAATACTAAAATTTTCAAATATTTTAAAAAAAAAATTATTCGTAAATTTATGTTACGAATTTTGCATTCGTTACGTGAGAGCTAACACAAATTATAGACTTTCTCATTAGACATATTTATCCCCGTGACCGCTTTATTAATCAATGTCAAAAATTTCGTCAAATAGATATCAGACCCTTATGGAATTCAGATGTTACTCTAGATTACTTGCAGAAAAGATATTAACTTAGTTATACTACTGTTTCAGAATGGCAAGGGGAGGAATACCAGCAGAACCATGCATTTTTCTATCTGTGGATTATGTGTTCAGTCATTTCATCGTGTTATACACTTATATGGGATCTGAGGATGGATTGGGGATTATTTGATATGAAAAATGCCGGAGAAAACAGATTTCTTAGGGAGGAGATAGTATATGCATACAAGGTATGTCTTCAGATTAAATAAGGTGCTATCAACTCAAAAACATTTTTTGTTGTTGAAGACCATAAGGTATTTTCAAGACCAATGAAATACTTTTTGATATTTTTTTTAATTTTATTTGCTGTACTGTAACGATACTTGCATCATTGTATTCATTGTTCTCCTGACTGACTTCAAAGGGGAGGTTCGGATACCAATAAACCGGTTTCCCCTACCGCTGGCTTTTGCTAGTGGCGGTACCAAGTGCGGCTGTCCCGAGTTCCTATCATTGCTTACGTTTGTCTTTTGTCTTATGTTTGTTTTTTTTCTTGTGTAGTTCCTTGGCAGATTGTGGCACTGTAATTTTCAGCAATTGTTGATGCTTCCTGTTATCTACTGTTTTACATTCATTTCAGGTCTAAACAATAGACATATTCTTGAGAAATTATATTAACTGTTCCATAGCACAAAAGAAAGATTGACATTACGTTGGATTTTGTACCAAACTGAATGTTTCTTTTCGGGTTTTGAAATTGTCATTATGTTCGTCAGGAAATCCTTCATTTGTATTATGTCTTTTTATTTGGCATAATCGTTTTAGCTTTATTTGAGACTTAAGGTCTTGCTTCCATTATCAGAATTCCTGTTATTTTTCAAACAAACTTGCGGGAATAGTTCAATTTCATTGTAAATAAACGCTTATCGTTTTTTTTTCCTTGTATTTATTTACGAGATTTAGATGCTATCAGTGGGGGTTCGTAATCATGGCTTATTTAAGTTTAAAGGGTATTTCTCAATAAAGGCAACCCCTTCTAAGCCGCCCCTTTCTTATAAGCCAATAAATATTACAAGTGTTGTTGAGGTGAACCTGGTCTGTTGCAAAGAAAATTATATTTGAAAAAAAATGATAACGTATAAATAACACAATATTGTGCAAACGAATTGTATTACATTATGGTCATTATTGGCAAGATTACTTTTTAGAACAGTGGGTTATCTTTTATAGATACTTAATTTATCAGAGTGTGACGTGTTTCAGAGAGATAACTCATATTGTATCTAATACAGTTTAATGGATGTAGTTGCAAATTTACTTTCTCAACCTATATTAGATTGTAAAGGATATATTTCAAAAGACTATAGAACCTATTTCAATTTTTCTTGTATCAATTAATGTATCCTGTATTGTTTGTCGTATATGAACAAATGTAAAGATATGATGTATATATACTATGTAAATGGACAAGCGTCCCTTTTCAAAAATCTTTGCCTCCTGAAACAATCAACCTTAAAATATTTTGCAGGAATGTTTATGAGAGTGTACCATTTTAGCTCACCTGGCTTAAAAGGCCATGTGAGCTTTTGCCATCACTATGCGTCCGTCGTCTGTCGTCCGTCGTCAACAATTTCAAAGATCTTCTCCTCTGAAACCACTGGGCCAAATGAAACCAAACTTCACCTGAATCATCTCCAGGGTATGGCTTCTCAAACCAATGTGGAATTTTTCTGCCGGCCAACCAACATTACAGCTGTTGCAAAAAATAGTCATAGGGGTAAATTGCGGTTTGGGCCAATAACTCGAAAACCCTTACAGATATTTAAAATCCGAGGTGCGATAAAATTGTTCAGAATGATCAGAACTACCCACCCTGCAATTTTTAAGGAAATCCAAAAAACCGTGTAAAAGTTATTGCCATTTTTTACCGAATTTTCAAACTTTTCATCTATTTTAATCTTTAAATTCGAAATCTAAAGAGGATAGAGGTCAAGTGTAAATTGATGAAATGTTTGCCATGACAAGATCTACTTACCCTTCAATTTTTAAAGAAATTCCGAAACCGATGTAAGAGTTATTACTCTTTAATCACAAAAATTACAAAAATTTTGCGTTTTTTGTAATTTATTTTGTAAAATCATCTCCTCTTAACCACTCGGCCAAATAAAACCAAACTTCACCTGAATCATTCCCAGGGTATGGCTTCTCAAACTGATGTGGGATTTTTCTTCCGTCTAACCAACATGTTCGCTGTTGCTAAAAACAGAACATAGGGGTAAATAGCTGTTTTTGGCCAATAACTCGAAAATCGTTACAGAAATCAAAAATCTGATGAGATTAAAATGATCAACATGATGAGATCTACTGACCTTGCAATTTTGAAGAAAATCTGGAAACCCATCTCGGACTTATAGTACCTTTTCCGTAAAATTTTTAAGATTTGTGCATTTTTTATTTTTTATTTCAAAAAGTGTTACAGATAGAGGTCAAGTCAAAAAGCAAAAAATGTTCAACATATCAGGATCTACCAACCCTGAAATTTTGAAGAAAATCCAAAAACCCATGTAGGAGTTATTACCCTTTTTGCACAGAATTTTCAGAAATTTTCATATTTTTCGTCCTTTATTTCCAAAGCTATAGCAACTGAACTTTAAGTGTACATTGATAAAATATTTGCCATGCTGTGGCGTCTTCAATTCTGGTGTTGAAAATTGTTCTTTGACCACCATTTTCAAAATGGCCACCGAAAAAAGGCGGGAAAATTCAACATCGTCCGATTTCAATAAAATTTGGTTTCCAAATAGATATTGATGTTGCGACTTCAAAGGCAGTTTTGAAAATTATTCGTTGACCGCCATTTTCAAAATGGCCGCCAAAAAAGGCGGGAAAATTCAACATTGTCAAATTTCAATGAAATTTGGTTTCCAAATAGATATTGATGTTGCGACTTCAAAAGCAGTGTTCAAAATTATATGTTGACCGCCATTTGCAAAATATCCACCAAAATTTCAGCGTTGTCCGATTCAATGAAATTTGGTATCCAAATGGGTATTGATGTTGCGACTTCAAAACCAGTACGAAAAATTGTTCGTTGACTGCCATTTTCAAAATGGCTTCCAAAAAAATGCGGGAAAATTCAACATTGTCCGATTTCAATGAAATTTGGTTTCCAAATAGGTATTGTTGTCGCAACTTCAAAACTGGAGTTGAAGTTTGTTCGCTGATCACCATTTACAGAATGATGTCTCGACTTCAAAACTGGTGTCGAAGTGGTCCTGAGCAAGAAAATTTTTTTGTCAAAAAGCCCAGCAAAAAAATATAATAGAACATGATCAGACTTTAAATACAGTTCAAGATATTGGTAATGTTCGAGCTACCAAAGTTTGAGAGACTGAAGATCAACCAACTGTATAGCTTACAATGTTAGCTTGATTGTGGCACTGAAAGTCAGGTGAGCGATACAGGCTCCTGGAAGCCTCTGGTTTATGGAACAAAAGACTTATTTTTTGTTAATCATATTTGTTTAGTAGAATATTTCAAATATAATGACTCGTTCGTAAAAGAGTAATCTTTATATGATGCAGTTTTGAATCAAATTGTAAATAAACACATATCTTTTCCTTTTCCTTGCGTTTATTTACGAGATTTAGATGCTATCAGTGAGGGTTCGTCATCATGGCTTTTTAAAGTTTAAAGGTATTTCTCAATAAAGGCAACCCCTTCTGAGCCGCTCCTTTCTTGTAAGCCAAACGTTGCAGGAATTCTTCAATAGATATAACAGATATTGTTGAGGTGAACCTGGTCTGTTTGCAAAGAAAATTATATTTGAAAAAAAACTTTTGATAACGTAGAAATAACACAATATTGTGGGAAACGAATTATATTACATTATGGTCAGTATGGTCAAGTTTACTTTTTATTGATGCTGAACAATTGATAATGATCAGAGTTTGACGTACGTGTTTTAGAGAGATAAATTATATTGTATCAAAGACAGTTTCATGGATTTAATTGCAAATTTACTTTCTCAACCTATATAGAATTGTAAAAGATATATCTCAAAAGGCTATAGAACCTTTTTCAATTTTCTTGTCTCATTGGTACTGCATGTCTTCTGTATTGCTTGTCGTATATGATATGTAAGTTGGGCAAACGAACATCTTTGCCACCTAAAACAATAAACCTTAATATACTATATTTTTCAGGAATATTTATGAGAGTGGTACGTTTCTATGGTACAATAGACTTTATTTGTTGTTAATCATATTTGTTAAGAAGAATATTTCACTATAATGACTCGTTCGTAAAAGAATAATCTTTATATGATGCAGTTTTGAATCAAATTTGGGGTGCAGATGCAAGCAATTTGAAGAGGGAATTTCCAATTAGAAGTGAAAGGAAATTTCGCCAAGCGAACGAGGCGAGAAATTTTTTGTCTTTTGTCTTAGTAAAGCATCGGGGTATTCATTGAAAAATAAATGATTATCAAAAAGGGGGATTCTAATCCCCGGAACTCCTCTTTGGATCCGCCAATGAATTTAAGTTATTGTCATTTTTGTGTCGCTGGTTCCTTGTGCAGGATTGATAAAAAAAATTCTCTGAATATTGCGTCTGTCTGCTCGTCTTTCCATCTGTCTGTTCAGCCAACAGTCCATATTTACGTTTTTATTTGCATCATAGTTATTTCATGAGTATCTGCATTTTCTCTTTAACGTCTAAGAGCCTTTAAAAACTTACAAGAATACTTCAGTACATATCGTGAAGATGACTTTTTTCATTTTAGCTTAGTGGAGTCTTAAGGAATGCTTTCATTATCGGCAACTGATCTTAAACTATATGGTACTTTAACCAAAATTGCAGTACAGCCTTAATGCATATTTCTATTGTGCAAGATTTTAATTTTTTGGGTTACTTTTCCACAGTATTATATTTATGATAAGCTCCGCTGTTTTTGCATATATACGACATATGCATTTACTTATAAGCTCAAATATTTTTGTCTAATTTGATTTTTATTGAATATTACATTCATTATTAAATATTTTTTTACAGGCTTACTACTACTTTGCCATTATAGAAGATTTTATATTAAGATTTGTATGGACGTTGACAGTATCTGTTGGAGAAAATCCCTATTTTGAGCACGAAGAAGTTCTAGTAACTATTCTTGCCTGTCTTGAGTTATTCAGGTAACTAGTATGAACAAAATGACTCATTTTGCCTGCACAATGGTACAGGAACAATTTGCCACAATTGATGATGAAATAAAACACCCTTATTTCTCAGAGGTAAGTTTTCAGGGTGCATTATTAGCCTTTTGAGTCATTTTAGTTTCTAAAAGAAGTTCTACTACTAGACGAAAAACCAATACATAGATTAGAGATATTAAGCTTATTTTAATAGCAAAAAGGATAAGACTAAAGTTTTCCCAACATTTAACGTCTTCTCCTACATTATTAAATAAGCAATTCAGTAGATATATAGATTTTAGAAATAATTAATAGTAGCCATTTATTTATATCATTTTTACCATGGGCTGGTACTTTATGGTGATAATTTAACCCCTAGTGACCAGTGAGGGGTAAAATATCAACATGAAGTTGAAGCCCGTGGTAAAAATCAAAGAAATAATGGAAAGAATTTTCAAAAGTTTCCCCAA
This sequence comes from Modiolus philippinarum, assembly GCA_002080025.1. NCBI lineage: Eukaryota > Metazoa > Mollusca > Bivalvia > Mytilida > Modiolidae > Modiolus > Modiolus philippinarum. Next base: position 78,270 of record MJUU01027159.1, on the reverse strand, counting down.
AGCGAAATGCTGGATCCCATATTATATTAACTCGAAGTACTAGTAAGTAGTAATTCAAAAAGGACGCATAACATGTAAGTTGAGATGAGAGTATATTTTATTTTCTAAGTAAGTCGGAACTTTTGATAATAGAGCTAAAAGAAGACTTTAAGCCACTTTTAAGTTTACATATTGAATCTGACTTGCAAAATTCTTTTGCTTTTGCAGAAGAAAAGAATTAATACAGGTCTTCGAGCTGTCCATTTCAACAGCATTGGACATAGCTGGACAGACATGCAAGTTGTCGCCATTGACCAAATATATCTTGGAATGAGACAAAGCGACAAGCAAAACAACGTTTCTGGATGCAAAAAAATCAAATCCAGCTTGAATATTAAGACTTGATTTCTTTAGAGATGATTGAAATTCTTTAACACACTGAAATTTGTTATATTCTAAAAACACCATTTCTAAATACAGATATAATTCTTAGCGAAACATCCATTTACTTCAATTATTGATTTTGTTAAATATTTTTACCGATGTATAGTTACCGACAATTTTTTTTCCATTTCATCTCGTATTACATTTGTGTTAACCAGCGTCTAGAATGTAGTTCTGAATATTTCGTTTAGATTTACTTTTGTACATAGTTTTTGTTTGATTTTATTTTTATTTTTATTGTGTTTTGATAAACACACGGATAGTTGTCGAAATATTAACAGAATTAATTGTGTACTATTCACTTTCGTCTTTTGTTTCTTATATTTTTCTCACAAAGTTTGTATCCTTCCGGATCAAGTACGTCGGGAATTTCTGTGTTGTTGCTTTGTTTATAGATGTTATTTATATATATATAAATATTTTGTTTGTGCTGCATTGTCCTTAATCGACGATCTGATATCCATTAAGTTTTCTAGTTGGTAATTTTCTCAGATAAATTCAGTCAACGTGGAAACTTGCCTATCTCCCCGGATTTGCGAATATTTACGCTAATACAGGGCCTAAAAATTTAAATATAACGGTCTATGGTAGGAACCCGACGGGGTTAGAATTAGAGACATGAATATCGAGATTGCCTTCCCAACGAGGGGTTTGGCTGTTCTTCGAATGCACAGATATTACAGACAGATTACACTGCTCCCAGTCCCCTGAATCCATGGGACTTGTTTTGTTTCAAATAAGAATAAGAGTGAGTACCGATGAAAACCCAACATCTTATTTGTGCTTCGTTTTTATGGTATGTAATGGATCGATCTATGCTGAGCGCCCCATCCAAATGTGGGCTATTTCATTTTTTGAAAATGACACTTAGAAATCTTTCGTTTTTATTCGGTTTTGCAATTGTTTTGATGTAATCTGCACTGATGAGACATATTGTTGTCGAAATGGCCATATGCAGAAGATAAATTAACTGCAATTTTGGGTACTTGATTGAAAAAAAATTACAATGAAAATAATCATTTTGGCTTGAACCATCTGCCTGAAATGAATTTTTCATCTGTTTTTATCAATTCAGATTCAGAGTCTAATATTAAATATTAAATTTTTGTTGATTCCAGTGGGATTCGAACCCCCTCTGTCAAGGTTCTACGGGTTAAAAGTCTGGTACGCTACCACAGGACTACCACTGACATGTTAAAATTTCAGTTAATTAATATACTGAAGTCTCGTATTACGTGTCAAAATAAATTTGTAGTTCATTCTATTTTACATCCCTTTGGACTCGCACAGAGATGGCGGGAGCAGTAAAATCTGTCTGTAATATCTGTGCATTCGAAGAACAGCCAAATCCCTCGGTGTGAAGGCAATCTCGATATTCATGTCTATAATTCTAACCCCGTTGGGTTCCTACCATAAACCGAGATATATATATATATAAAACATCTTTAAACATACGTCTGAAGTCAAAGACCAACTGAGTTAGAGTCTTAGGATGTGTATTATCGACAACATCTTTCCACTGAGGAATTTGACCATTACAATTTGAGTGACACACAACACTACATATGAATTTCACTGTTGCAGATAAGGCCCCATTTCGATGAATTTACATCTCGTCAGAGCAACTCGAATCTAAAAATTGGAAAACTGCTGCCGCCGAAGGATGTACAAGACTGGAGATTGGCTTGGTAAATTTCCCGTCCCTACCCATTTTGCCCCATGATTGATGAATCTCGCTGGAGCAGCCGGGAGAAAAAAATACAAAGTTCCATATTAAATGTCTACTCTACTCTACTCTATGAAATAAAATAAAAAATGTACTGTTGAGCTGAGGGGAATTTATATTCAATCTATTTTTTAGCTCTTCAGCTTAATTATTTTTCGTCAATTTAAATTAAGTGAAAGAATTTTCGTGTAGGAAAAATTATAGGTACATCTTAGCTGCATGACTAGTTTGTTTTATGTGGTTTATATTTATTTCAATAGTAACGAACCAAAGCATTCCTGCTTATTGGTATTTAAGGCGATCGCCTCTGCCTTCCATTACACGAGAGCCTGTTTCTAGCTCGAAAATCCCTTTAACACTACAAAAACTGCATTCCTGATGTCACAATGGAACGTAGAAACAATTGACAGTGGTATTGGCTTCCAGTTAATGTTTCTGTGTGCTTAGGCGATTGTTTCCACCTTCAATTACACGAGAGCTTGTATCTCGTAAGTCCTTTATTATTTGACTTTACAACTACCCAAACTGCATTCCTGATGTTACAATAGAAAGTAGATACAATTGACAGATTCTGGGTACTGAGGCGATCGTTTCAATTTAACATTGTATCATATAAATAAGAAAAATAACACTTTTCTGATATATTTATCTTCATACGTCTCTTTGTACTATGAAAATTTAGCTGGCATAGAATTTATTAATGAACTGGTCATAAAAGGTATTTTAGACATTTTTTGATTTACTAATATTGATACTACCATATGACGTTTGTACTTCTTTTTTTGCAAATTGTGAATCCTCTTTGCATAGACCCTCCAGTTTTCATAAGCATGTTTTCATCAAATAGCTTATTATAGAACCACCAATTGCCAGTTATGTGCTTCCTGTTTAAAAATGGGCTTAGTTATAAAATGTAGTGAGTAAAATATTTTTCATCGCACTTTGTCTCAGCTTCTACTGAAGGAATTGATTTTAACTTGGTATGCAACCTCTATGTGATTAGTTGCTAGTGACCTTCAGTTGTCAGTTGTCAGTTTTGTCGGATTTGAACTTTTGATTGTGGAATGGAGGTTTCCAAAGAGTTGTAAAGGGTACAACTTCTTGTTGTTATTGTACAGTTGTTATTGTTTAATGCCCGTATGACCATGATTAATCTTTTAAATATAATCAAATTAGGATATGTTTTATTGTTTCAGACGATTTGTGTGGAATTTCTTCCGTTTAGAAAATGAACATTTGAACAATTGTGGTCAGTTCAGGGCCGTTAGAGACATTTCAATAACTCCAATAGATCCTAATAATCAGATCCATGCAAGTGAAACTACTGATGATACGGATGTTGATTTATCAAAACCAAGTGAAAGACAAAGGCTTTTGGCAAAGTAAGTACAGTTGAAACGCATTATATTACCATCATTTGTGCAAATTTAGGCATACCAGAGAAGTTTTGAGAAATTTCAAATGGCAAGTGATATGGAAATCGATGGCAATAAGTTCACGTAATACAGGACCTGAAAAAAAACCTCTAATGTCAAGATGACAAACGAATCAATGGCATTAAAAAGATGAAAAAATAGTTTATTTTCTGTAAAGGCATTATACATGTCTAGAAATATTGCTTAATACATAGACCTTAACCATTCTGGATGCCTAGTAAAGTTTGGAAATAAAATAAAGATACGTTCTGCATTTCAAATATAGCAGGTCTATATTGTCAAATATTATAAAACATGATGCTAAGTGTCACGCTTGAATCAACTTGATGTGTATTATTAACAATGAATGGATATGGAGTATATGCAAATGAGACAAAGTCTCTACAAATACATGGTTATAATAAGCAATGGAACAATGCTTTTATTGTTGTTCTTCATCTTGAAGTCACCATGAGGCCTTCAACAATGAGCTTTACTCATACCTCAAAGCAAGTTCAAGACGGCCCCTAGCACCGGTTTGAGCGGAATTCATTGCTAATTGTCGAGCAACGCTACATCCATGTATGCCTGTACACGATTTTTTTNAATAGTTTGAATAAAATAAAAAGCTATTTGGTGTATAATATCAAATTAGTAACTTATTCCCTAAGATTGGTAAACTATTGCGGGTGTTCTTCCATTTTGTAAAAACTGCAACATGTATTTATGTATTTGTACAGTGTACTGTGTACTGCAACCTTATTAAACATTTCTGAATGAAGCCCATAGGATTGAGATACAATAATTTTCCATTGTTGATATTTTCTCTAGCAAATGGTATATCTAAAAATCTTACCGAAATTACAAGAAGCAAATGCATATGTATCATGAAAAAAATTATATGTTTATTTGTCATTTCAGGCCGCGTAAAAAGGGAAGAGGATGGATAGGTGATGATGGGTAACCTGGACAGTCCTGTCCATACAATCAGAAAGGGAAAAATATTCAATTTAAAGGATTTTTATAACTTTGTTTATCTAAAATGACTTTCTCTAGTTTTGTGCCTCATGTTGGTGGCCATGGCATAATTCAAGAGAAAGAAGTGAAAGATTGTAAACAAATTCAAATTCAAATTTTACAGTTTGATAAGGAGGACTGAGTTACTAAACTGTAAGATTGGTTCAGCAACCCTATACCTCTTTCTATCCAGATGTGTTACTCATTTGGTTAATGGCAGAACAATACCAAATGAAAGAGGTAAAACAATTCGGAAAAACACAATGTGAGGAGATGGCCATATAAGAATCGGAAGAACTATGAGTGAAGTGATCAAATTACAAATTTTGATTTGTTATTTATTCCAGGTGCCAGTTTGAATATAAGGGTTATGTAAACCCACAATGTTCTAGTTCTTGCAGCGGGTGATAATTTTTTGTTATATGATCATCATTGCGGGAAATCAATCCACATTTGTCTCAGAATTACCTCAAAGCGACATTTTTATTGTTATTGTTATGATATTTCTGATATTGTGCCGCTTGATCATAAACAAATAGTGAAGAATGTACATCAGACAGTGGTCGGTATAATTAAAGTATCATCAAAATTGAAAACTGTGAGGGAAAACTGCAACTTCGTAAATATAACAAAACTCATTAACTTGAATATGTTTACTTCAACAGAAAAAACTAAAAGGTTAAATTCAATTGAATTAAGTATGCAAATCCATAAGTATTTTCTTCAATAAAATGAAACTTTTAATCTCGGCTTATTTTACATAGAAGAAAATTAATATAATTAGATAGTTTCTGGTTCTCGTCTTTTCTAGTAGATATACCTTTCAAGAACAAACGCAAAAACTGTTAAATTAAACTGTATGTACTGCTTTTTAGACGCTTGTTTGGCTAATTACAAAGAAAATGCACGAAAAATGCAAAAAAAAAAAATACATTAAAGTTTAAATTGTCGTGCAACTACATGCATGTATTAACTCAAATGGAACCTAGCATCTTACAATGTTAAAATGACGTATTGGGTGCCTTTTCATGCGCCATATAAAAATTATTTATTTCTGCAATAAAAATTGACAAGTTATGAAAAATTATTTTCAAAAATATGTTGTTGGAGTGTAAGAAACCTGGTCAATGTTTTTACAACAAATTTTGTCAAAATAAAAAGCTTTTATCCTTGATTCATGCATCTACACAAAACAAAATGAATTAATCTTTTAAAGATTTTTTTTGTCCATAAACATGATTACTGAAATTCACAAAAGAAGACAGATGGAAAACATTGATATTCTACATGAGTCTTCAAGCTTGGATGATCATTTGGTTTTAAAAATATTGAAAAGTGTTTGATATCCTCAGGTTCCATGCATTTTGATAGGGTTTAATTTTTTTCGCCCCACAAGTGTTAGGGTTGTATTATGATAAACCACATGTAGCGTCCTTTTTATTGTTGGCCAAAGGGAAAAGTACCCATCAAACGAATATGTCAAGACGTATATTAAAAAATTATCTAACAGGGGATTTGTTGAAATTGTGTTGTAATAGACCATATCCGACCTATGGTATTAGGATTTACCAGACTACTTTTCAATACGTCACAGTATAGAGACGGTCACGTCATAGAGCCTAAAACGTCATGAAGTTGGTCACATGGGGCGGACACGTTTGTGACGTAGGGCGGACAAACAACAACTGGTGAATCTGAATACCAAATCTCGGATATCGTCTATTACGTTTATGTTTTTGTACTTTTACATTAATGTTGAAAATGTGTTTATAATGTGTTGATGTTGACCTCTGATGGAAGATTATTTTTGTAACTAATTCTGTGTAACTCTCTTGAAATACAGTTTTCAGTATATTTATTATATCGGTAAATATTTTCTATTTGGTAAATATTTTCTATCACAAATTCAGAATGATATGTGCTAAATGAAAATTTAGGTTTAACCCAGACGATCTGTAAACACAATACGGGCATCTTCATTTAAATGAGCAGAATGTTTCAGATTACTAGATATATCCAGTATACGGGTATCCATATCCCTTTATTTGTTAATTCTATGACATGATGTGAATTAGTTCTAGATTTTTTTTTGTAATTCTGTATTTTTTGTAATTGAATCATTGTTATAAAAAATAACATTTTGACACATTTATCTTGAGAATAATACATTGTCATAAAAGCAAACAAAGACATATGCTTATTATACATATCTTAAAATAAATTTTAAATAATTCTATTTTTGTCTCGCCCGCGACAAA
>MJUU01027159.1:57501-71007 GCA_002080025.1 Modiolus philippinarum | reverse complement strand
CGTAAACTCAAGTTATTATATAGAATCCTTTGGTGTAGGAACTTTATATTTGGTCCATAGGTAGCTTACGGCAAACCCTATCTGTCTGACCCAAAATCATGTGACCTTGACCTATATTTCGCGGTCCAGTGACCAGGTTAAGTTTTTTGCTTAAGTCCATTTCTCAATAACTACGACATAGAAGTCGATGATATTTGGTATATAGCTTGGTCTCGGTTAATACATGTCAGTCTGCCAGATGGCTTTTGACCTTGGCCTCAATTTCACGATCCAGTGACCAGGTTAAGTTTTTTTTTGCTTAAGTCTGTTTCTCATTAACTACAAACTTTAGGTCAATGATATTTGGTATATAGCTTGGTATTGGCTAGTACATGTCAGTCTGCTATATGGCTTTTGACCTTGACCTCAATTTCACGGTTAAGTTTTTTGCTGAAACTACAAGCTATAGGTCAATGATATTTGGTATATAGCTTAGTCTTGGTTGGTACATGTCAATGTGCAATATGGTTTTGACCTTTACCTCAATTTCACGGTCCAGTGATCAGGTTAAGTTTTTTTTTAACTGAAGTCTGTTTCTCAATAACCACAAGCTATAGGTCTATGATATTTGGTATATAGCTTGGTCTTGGTTAGTACCGGTACATGTCAGTCTGCCATATGGCTTTGGACCTTGACCCCAATTTCACGGTCCAGTGACCAGGTTAAGTTTTTTTTGCTTAAGTCTGTTAATCAATAACTACAAGCTTTAGGCCAATGATATTTGGTATATAGCTTGGTCTTGGTTAGTACATATCAGTCTGCCATATGGCTTTTGATCTTGACCTCAATTTCATGGTCTAGTGAACATAGTTAAGTTTTTCTGATTAGAATAGTCTCTCAATTACTGTAAGTGGTACGGTAATAATATTTGGCTTGTAGATTGCTGTTGAGTAGTACATGACTGTTTGAGCGATCAAGCAGGGACGGGCGAGGCATCTATTAGGGTCCACTCTTGTTTACCTGCGTTTCGCTCATCTTCAAAAAACACTTCTAACTGCAACCATTTTTTGCAGGGGTTAAGTACAGACAAGAAATCTTATATATATGCTTGTAGTATTTCAAAAATTCTTTTCCACCTTTTATGCTAGGCAAAGTACTTTTGATCTACATGTGTAAATGTAATATTTTAAAATCAAAATAATGTTCTGTTTTCTACAGTCCATCTCCCTATCATAGTCTTGGATTTACTCCTCCATTAAATGTCGAGATTATTTTTTTATTAGTATCACAAACATGTTTATAATGCTCACGGTGACTTCAAGACAAAGATCAACAATAAAAGCGTTATCCCATTGCTTGGTTCCACCATGTATTTGTAAGGACTTTGCCTCAATTGCATTTACTCCACAAGGATAACAGGGAACACATACAATGGCTGATAAACACAGTCACATGCCACACTGTACCAATGAACTGCACAAGAAAAAATGAAAAACAAAAGACAAACGCAAATAAGGATAAAAACTCAGGACAGCTAGACCTGGTACCGGCACTTGAATGAGCCAGCTGTAAGGTTTAACCGGTTTATGGGTGCCCAAACCTCCCCTGTTTATGTCCGGTTACCCTATGATGTAATAAACATACAAATAAAATCCATTACAGGTAGACTACTAACTCCATGACCACAATTTTGAAAAGGAAAAATTACATAGCGTTATTTTGAAAGATGAGTTAAGGGATGTTCGCCGCTAAACTGCCGGCTGGCAAAAGAAGCCTAGTCTGCTGGATAAAACTTTCGCACCACGGGAGAAAAATCAAACTCAAAACTTCAAGACGGGTTTGGTAAAGAATCAACATGTATTCAGTAGACATCGACAGTATCACTAAGAGGCCAGTTTCAGTGTAAAACTCACAGATCACTGAATTCCAAAACCAATTTATACAATACATGCAAAATATCGTGTCGATGTCCCCTATTACGTAAAGAATGTAACTGACGTCCCAGTTGTTCTCGATTTTTAATCAGTTGCAGCCATTTTTGAATTTTTTAACAAAAATGTCGATACTAATAACTTGTTTGCGACTCACATTATATTTTGCCGCATTTATTCATGTCTTCTTTAAAATGTATCTTAAATGTATTTAACAATTTATGAAATCTGTAACCTTGTTATAAAATTATATCGTTAACAATCTTGTCAATAATATGTTTATACGTATGCTAGAAATTTGACACTTATATCAAACTGAAAAAAAGTTTTTAATCAGTTTTCAGATATGTAAGGATGCGCTATATATAAAGTTACTGTGGTATTTTGTTATATATATTGCATAAATTTGAATCTATCATCAACATTAACTTTGAAATTCAATATCTACTAAAAAAACTAAAAAGTCTATTTCGAAAAATATAGACTTTGTATTGTTTCCTTAAAATAAATAGGCCGACAGGTCTGTGCATATCCAAAATGAAATACAGGGGGAACGTAGGATCCTGCGAGAAGATCATGTTAAATGTCGATTTAATATGACCGTTGTCATATTCCGATTCAATTTGTTCGATCATTTTTTACAATTCCTTTTTGTAAATGGAGACAATAACAAAATTATCGAACAGAAATGTCAAGAGCCAAAGTCCAAGAGACAAAAATACTTAACAGGTAGAAACCATCGGAAAAATTTTCGAACGCAAAGATCCTGACTCGTTACAGACATTTCACAAGAAATGGTGGGTTTAATGGCGCGCTTAATCTCCTCTTTCATTGCGGTGTCCGGTGACAAATTTGCAGAAATTACTACCGACAGGTTGATAGACAGTGAAATGTTCATCACAGACCAAGTTTGAACGAGATTGTGAGAGATCTATTGGTTGGCTGACTGGTAGATGTCAACTTCTGACCTTAAGACATATCTAATTAAAACACATGGTACATGTTACTTTTCTAAACCTCAACTTCTCAAACAGGGTAAAGGTGAAAGTTTGAACAAGACCAATTACATGTCTGGACCTACGTCACCGTCATGCTAATGTTCAAATGAGAGAGTGTTTTTTTTTTCAAAATTAACGCAATTTTATGTATAAGTTTGCAAATTCGAACTAGTATTCATTTACCGAATTACCAAAGCATTCTTCAAATGCAAATTATAATTGAGATACTATTAAGTTCCACCCTCTTACTTTAATTGACAAAAGAAGAAGAAAAAACATAACAAAAATAAATGTACAAAGATGAGCAAAGAATAAAAAAATGAAAATTGTCCATATCACTTCAGCAAAGGTAAAAACTATATCTGGGTTTCAAATAAACACATCCTTTGAGTCGTATACAATAAAATTTGTCAAAGCAACGCAAAAATTCAAGAATAGCTGTCAATGATCAGTGCGTTCAGAACTGTGCAACGACTCCAGACAAAGACTAGGTACCATGATGATATAATACCGGTATTATGAAATAAAGGACCAAATTAAATAATGGATAAATTTGAATATTTTTTTAATCAAAACTGGTCTAAAGGGGAGGTTCATACAAGCAATATGTTCAAACAACAGTGCAAACTTTCAGAGGTATTTAATTAAAGATGCGAATGTTTCGGATTGCACAAACCATTTACTGTAATGTTAAAATACGATGAAACTAGAAAATGACATGTCCCCGCGCAAGGTTTAAATTGAGGTGTGATTTCTTAGTAATGATATTTGTGTCTGTAAGACACAAGGAATTGATTTGATTGATATTGGAAGCATTTTTCGGGACCCAGATATTCAAAAACTTATACCCGCATATTTTGACAACCAGGATATGCCTATCATTTCTTTTTCTTACAAACAACCTACTAGATGTTTTTTTTTTCAATTACTCTTCGATCACCTGTGATGCTGATTTTGAGAACTACCCCAGCAGCTGAGATTGTTCTATGTCACCATACCGCTATGACCCTTGCGGCCATATTTTAACGGGGAATTTAAACATCATTGAAGATAAAGAAGTTCAACGGTTCTTTAGAAAAGGGCCTAAATATCGCCCACCTTCCAAAATTAACTGGAAAGCTTGTTTTGAAATCATTAGAGACGCAGTCACTTAGTACTGTATAAAATGGTGCAAACGGGAAAGTGCAGACAAACACGCACTGAATTTGTTCAAAAATAAAATTATAACCACAGTCAGCAACAGAATTAATTTTTATAAAGATAATTATGAAGAGACACATCCTAAGCTGTCTGTTAATCGAATAAAGTCTAAATTGAGAAATCTTGGCAAAAAATATGTGTTTGTACCAGTTGACGAAGCTTCTAACAACGTTTCAACCATTTGAAAGAAATACTATATCGATGTCCAACAAAAACAAATTGGAAAAGTCTAATACTTTTAAACGCACCAATTGGGATGAACAAACTCTCACAAAACAACATTACAAGGATACAGAAATGCTCAAAGTTCCACCTAAAGATAACACCTTGCCTACAATGTACTGGATTCCTAAGCTTCACAAAACCACGTACAAGCATCGTTTTATTTCGGCATCAAGTAATTGTTCTACTACTAACTTGTCCATCCATTTAACCATTGCACTTTCTTGTACAAAGGAGATAATTATAAAATATTGTAAAAAAAACTTATCAAAACTCTGGTGTCAATTACTTTTGGAGTGTTAAAAACTCTATTGAAGTTTTAGATAAATTGCAATCAATACAAAAACCAGTTTCATCTATCGACAGTTATAATTTTTCTACACTTTATACAACGCTTCCACTTTATCTGATTAAATCTAAATTGGGACAATTGATTAAATGGTCTTTTCAATTTTCTGGACTGCAGTTTATTTGTTGTAACAAAAAGCAAGGATTCTTTTCTAATATTTCTTACAACAATCATTCCTCCTGGACGTGTGATGATACGATTAAAGCACTTAATCTTTTCCTTGACAACATTTTTGTTCGTTTTGGCAACATTGATTATCAACAGGTCATTGGAATTCCCATGGGTACAAATTGTGCACCTCTCATTGCAGATCTTTTTTTTCTGTTACGAACGTGACTTCATGAAAAAATTACAAAATGGGACCATACAAAACAGTAATCAGCTTATTTCTATTTTCAATGATAACAGCAGGTATATTGACGATATCCTTACTATTGACAATCCCCAGTTTTTAATTTTGTCGACATCATTTACCCACAACAACTGAAACTTAATAAAGCTAATAATGATTCTAGAAATTACCCTTTTCTGGATCTGACTATCATCGTTGACTCTGGTAAAATAAAAACTAAAATATACGATAAAGGGGATGACTTTGATTTCAGTATTATTAATTTCCCTTTTCTTGACGGCGACGTTCCTCTAGCTCCATCATACGGAGTTTATATTTCTCAACTGGTACGATTCGCACGCGTTTGTTCTACTCTTGACAACTTCAATGAACGTAACCTTACTATTACTTCAAAACTTTTGCAGCAAGGTTACAGATTTCATAAATTGTTAAATACATTTAAAAAGTTTTATCGAAGATATGAACATTTGATATCTAAATATAATGTCACTCGCAAACAGCTTATTAATAAAGGCATCTCCCATTCTCGATTTTACGGAAATGTTGTTAAAAATATCAGAAACTGATTAAAGATCCAGAAAATTTGGACGTAACTTACATTCTTTACGCAATGGGGGATATCGACAGGATATTCTGCACGTGTCCGTTAAATTAGCTTTGGGATCCAGTGACCTGAGGAGTTTACACACATACTGGCCTCTCACTGATACTGCCGATGTCTACTGAAATACATGATGATTCTTTACCAAACCCATTGGGAGTTTTGAATTTGATTTTTCTTCCGTAGTGCGACAGTGTTTTACCAGCAGACTAGGCTCCTTGAGTTAGCCAGCAGTTTAGCGGCGAGCACTCCTTGACCCATCTTTCAAAATTACGTTTTGTTCCCCCATTTTTCTTTTCTAGATTGTGGTCATGGAGTTAGTAGTCTACCTGTATGGGTTTTATTCGTATGTTTATTATACTTTAGGGAAACGGGACAGAGAAAGGGGAGGTTTGGGTACCCATAAACCGGTTTAACCCTACCGCTGGCTTTTGCTAGTGCCGGTATCAAGTCCGGCTGTCCCGAGTTCCTATCGTTATTTACGTTTGTCTTTTGTATTTTTATGGCCCGCCCACGAATGTGGAAGGGGCATATAGTGTTACCCTTGTCCGTCCTTCCGTCCATCCGTACGTCCGTACGTCCGGTTAAAAGTCCATTTCTCAGATACTGTAAGAGGTAGAACAATGATAATAGGTCAGTAGGTAGATCTTTGATAGTACTACATAGTTCACTAGGTAGTTTGACTCTTTGACCTATATTTCATGCTTGAGTGACTCTGGTTCAGTTTTATGTTTAAGTCAATTTCTCAACAACTATACATTATANTTTTTATGCCCCGCCCACGAATGTGGAAGGGGCATATAGTGTTACCCTTGTCCGTCCTTCCGTCCATCCGTACGTCCGTACGTCCGGTTAAGTTTTGCGTTAAAGTCCATTTCTCAGATACTGTAAGAGGTAGAACAATGATAATAGGTCAGTAGGTAGATCTTTGATAGTACTACATAGTACACATTATACGACAATGATATTTCATCAAAGTGATTGCCTTGATGAGTACTTCCCAAATCATTGACAATTAGGTATCTTTGACCTATATTTTACGCTTCAGTGAATTTGGTTGAGGTTTGCCTTGAAGTCCATTTCTCAACAACTACACATTATAGGACAATGATGTTTCATCCAATTAATTGCCTTGATGAGTACTGCCCAAATTAATGACAATTAAGTGGTTTTGACCCACATTTTAATATGAGGTTATCCTTTGCGATAAATTTTTTGGCGGGGCATCCGTGTCTCACAGACACATTCTCTAGTTATTGTGGGTTTTTTCTTGTGCAGTTCCTATTTACTTTGTGGCATGTGGCTATGTTTTTCGGCCATTGTAGGTGTTTCCTGTTATCTTTTTTATTCTACATATCAAGAATTGCCAGAAATAGCATTAAATCTCAACAGTACTGAAAAATAATCAGCTTAATTGAAGACAAAAAATAAAGGGCAGACAACACAGACGTATTTTCGCAAAATAATTGAAAAAAAATCATCATAAAAACGGTGATCTATGTATCTATTTAGTACAAAAACACAAAAATTGTGAGTTCTTGCAATGCAAAACTCTACTTTTAAAGACATTTGATCTTAAAATCATACAGGTAAAGCTAGATTGACAGGTGACTGAAGGTAATGATTGCCGTTAGTTGTTCATTGACCCGTGGAAATATACATCCCTGGCTATAAAGTTGTCAATTAGCAGTAATTGTTATGTAATCATCACCACTCATATCCTAATTAGCCTTCTCATTATGTTTACCTGTGTCACCTGTATTGATTCTTAAGAGTTACTTGGAGTTTTTCTCAACAAAAATAACGAAAATGGCGACTTGAAATTTTCGTTGTTGAAACTTTGAATAAAGGGCTACGCCTAGCGCAGCATGATACGACCGCAGCATGTCGACCACTGAAATTTGAACAAGTGTATTTTAAAGTGAATGTGGACACAGTATGGAGCTTGACAGTAATTTGATGGACACATTAAGAAAAATTGCAATTCTGGCCCCTTTGACCCCTTATAGCTCGGAAATGGTAAGAGCTATGCTAATTCTGTTGACATACTACCAAAAGCTTACAACAAGACAAATCCATAGAATAAATCCTATAAAAATCTGATGAAAAATAAAGATTTCACACATTTCTAAAAATTGCAATTTTGGGCCCTTTGACCCCTTATAGCTTGAAAACAGTAAGAGCTATGACAAATCCGTTGCAATACCCCTGAAAGCCTACAATAAGAGGAATCTAAAGAAAAAAAATCCCATCGAAATCTGATGATAAATATAGATTTTAGGTAATCAGCATATTTGCAATCTTGGTCCCGTTTTGCCCCTCATAGCTCGGAAAGGAAACAAGTTAACAAAAATCTGATGGTGCAGTGCTGGTTAATTTTTCTTAAGGAATCCATTGCAAAAAACTGCATCAAAATCGAACTAAAAATAAAAAAAAATTAAATTTTTGAGATTCCCCCCTTTAGGGCCCCATTTAGCTCATGCGATGTGAAATCCGTTACAAAATCTGATATATAATAAATATTCTACAGCCCAATATATGAAAACACCCAATTTGGCCCTTTTTGGCCCTTTTTCATAATCGGGCGGGGCTACAATACCTAAAACCAATTCCAGCCTTCCCTTTGTACCAAGAAACATTGTGTTAAAATTTCATAAGGATTGGTCAACTAGAACTCAAGTTATCGCACGGAAACGAAGTGTCCACAGACGCCGACGCCGACGACGCCACCGACGACGCCGCCGACGACGACGCCGCCAGTATCATACCAATATACGACCTCAAATTTTTTTTTGCGGTCGTATAAAAAGCGGAAGATCTGAAAAGAAAACGGGAGGGACGGAAGAGGGGCAAAAAGCGGGAGATTTTGGCCTCCCGTCGGGAGGTTCACATGTATGCATGATGCCCCCGCAAGTAAAGCAAACCAATGACTATTTTCAATATTGATAATTTGTAGAAATTAACTTTTAAAATCAAAATCCTTACCACATGCACATTTTCAATATATGTAAAATGATCTGCAAAAAAAAACTTTCTAGCATTTAACTGTAGGAGGAGCTGCTCGGAAAAAAAATAAACCCCTTCGGACGGACGGACGGACAGGGGTTAAACAAGATGCCCCGACTTTTCGGCATAAAATGACTTAAGTTCATCACTGCATAAATTCGACATTTTCATTCAAATCTGCGAAAAAGAGGTCAGGTGCACATCTTAAATGTGTCCAGACCAACTGTATTAAGTTTCAAAATCATCAGGTATAATGAGTCAGAATTTAAGATTACACAAACTTAGTACCGTAATGGTAAAATTTGATGAAAAAATGACGAAGTTAAAAAATGGTTAAAGGGATTGCACATCTTCAATGTGTCTAAAACAACTGTGCAAAGTTTCAGAAGTATCGGATTAAAGGTTTGTGAGTTTCGAATTAACTTGGTACCCCCCAAAGCGTAACGGACGGACTATGTCCAGCGCCTCCTAGACCTGCGGTCACCGTTGGTGAGACAGGTAATCAAAGTCCCAAAGGGACTGGTGGATTATTGTCTATGATGGCAATGATTAGTATCTAATCTATTGATATTTTATGTACACTGTCCATGTATGATATGAATAATTGCCTGTCTGTGTCGTGCATAATTACTCATTTTTTACTACGGGTCTAATTATAATTATGATATCAAAACCAAGAAAGGTACAAAAACCATGTTTTGCTCATCAAGAAAACATGCCTTTCTGACAGTCAGCAAGTATTTACAGGTGGCAATCTTCGTTTGATCACACCAGCCAATCAATGGCAATCAAACCATTAGAGACAAATATTCGAAGAATTTTGATTTTATACCAGAAACCTATTACATATTATGGGTTCCCTGCTGTACACTCAACACAGACTAAACAATGACAGCATACAGTTTGAAATTTAGTTCTAAAGAAGAGACCTGAATGGAAGGTTTGTGAATGCTGACAAGACGCAAAAGCTGACAAGACCTGAACAGCAATTATGGAGACAATAATTCGTCCAAGAAACACACGAAGACATGAAAACGATGATCTGAGCCAAGTTCTTTGTGCAACAATGCATCTTAATTCGAGCTATGATATACATTCTCATGCAACTGAAAAATGACTGTTATGCATTGTAAATACTCAAATGACATTATCTCAAGTTTTGTTTAACCAAACTCTGATCAACGGCAATTAACACGCAACAACCCGGACTGAACATTGTTCGACGAACGGCAGTCAACAGATCAACACCCCTGCCCGCTGATCCTATTTCGAATTTAGTCAATTCTAACCCCGATCGTTGCAAAATGTCGTCTGTTTCGGAATACGCACCTTGACAAATTATGTGTATGTACCGATGTACGACTTCTTCAGTATTTTGTTTTGAGTCGGCCATTATATGTATACCGAACGCGGACCTCGGAGAAGACACTGCAAAATGACAATCGCAACAAGTATCTGGAACAGCCGTACTTTTCCATTCATTGATAACTAGAAATGTAAACAAACATTACGTCTTCCGTAGATTGTAAATAATGGACTGTTGTTCTCGACGGCTCATGAATTTGATGCTTTGTTCTTTATGATCTATTTCAAAACAGCGACATCGATTCACTGACGGTTAGGGAAGTACGTTTACGCCATTCATACAAATGTAAATAAAGGCATCGGTCTTCCATATTCATACATCTACACACACAATTTTATGAATGGGAAATTCATTCTGTGATTAATTAACGAATTCGGGCACCATTTAAGTGTTTAAAAGTTAGGGCAATCAAATTAATGTTCAATGAAAATAGACTATTGAGTGTCACAGTTTCAGAGTTTTTTATGACATCAGAAAGATGTGTACGAGGTTTCCTGAAAAGGATTCTTTTAGCATGGGTATGATCACTAATGTTTGATTGCGTGAGGTTGGTCAGCTGGATCGTAACATAGGATAGATCTATCCTTTGGATAGACACTAATCCAAAAACATGTATATATATTCATTTGTACAGAGATATCACATCGGCAAAATTTGTATCACAAACATCATCGACAAAGACAAAACTAAAATAACATTGTGATACACTAGACAACACAGAACTGAACATTTAAGTCAACAGCTGCTCGTGTATAATATATGTATGAACTTATGAGTTCAGATATGTTTAATTAATAATTAATGTTTAGTCCAAATATTCTGAACTCCATAGTCCATTGCTCAGATGTATATGAGGTAATAATAGAAACAACAAAGTCACAAAGTCATTGTGAATTCCTTTTCTGGATAATGCCTTATACTACAAACATACCTTCATTATGCCATAGACTCTACACAGGGAAATTGTATTAATTCCTTTAAACTTTAAAGGTTGAGACATATCTCGTCCCTGCTCTACAAAAAAATTCTTGGATGAGGTGCTGACATGCTGGACATTTTTTTTTAAATGGGACAACCCAAGGATTATTGTGACCAAGTTTGGTACCAATTGGGTTTGTGACTTTAGAGATCTTAGAATGCTTTTCCATCTTGGATGCCAAACAGACTTGCCATTTACATTTTTCAAATGAGGCCAAATAAGAACAATTATGACCAAGTTTGGCTTCGATTGGCAAAGTTCTTTCAGGGGAGAAGATCATTATGGATTCCAATCGAGTCAAATGTTAAACTAAGTTCCCCGCTGGCGGTCTTTATGAATAAGGTGCCTACTTTCCAGACACATATTTTAAACAGGACCACCAAACGAATATTTAACCAAGTTAAGCTCCAGTTGGCTTTGGTGCTTCAGACCTTTCCCAAAACTGTGTCCCCGCAGGTCAATCTCGGTCACTTGCCAAAAATATTTTTCAACAGAGGCCAACAAAGGACCATTGTAAGAAAGTATGGTTCCAATTGGCAAAGTACTTTCAGAGGAGTTCTTTGAATGTTTTCCAAATGGGCCCAATATTAAATTAAGTTCCACAATGGCGGCCATCATGGAAGCAGCCTTCTCAGACACATTTTTAAAAAGGTATGTGTGTGGGGGAGACATAAGAACTATGGTGTCCAAGTTAGGCTGGAATTGGTTTTATGGCTTTAGAGAACACGATTTAAATGCTTTCTGTTGAACTTTCTCCCTGCTGGCAGCAATCTTTGATGTGATGCAGACTTGGCGGGCATGATTGTCAAACAGGACTAACTAAGGACCAAGTGTGGTTCTCCTTAGCTTTATACTTTCCGAGGATATCTCTGAAAATGGGTCCAATGTTAACCTAAGTTTTCTACAAGCAGCCATATTGGATAAGGTGTAGACTTACTGGACAATTTATAAGGAAAGGACACTAAGTTTGGCCCATTGGGTTTAGAGAATATCTTTGGATGAAAAGTTTATAATGGATGAACAAGCAAAGGATGCCAAGTGATGGCTAAAACTCAAAGCTACTATAGCCAGTTGAGCTGAAAATGAGCATTTTCGTACCTTTTCATCATCTTTCATCATGGTGAGAGCAGCTTAAAGTATTATGAATGGATCATGCCTTGTACCATGTTAACACCCCAAGCTGATTTTTTTAATGATTGCACATGAAACAAAAATCTATAAAAGACATTCTACCCCACTATTAGAATAAACTTGTTTTTACTAACATAATACTAAGTGGAAATGAAGCAAAAACTACTAGCAATCTCCAACGGTTGTTTGAGCAAGAGAACAGCATTGAGTGAGAAACAACATTTCTACATCAGTCAAAATTTTTAAACATGCAGCTTGTCATACGCTTTTAATATTTGAAAAATTAACTATCAAGAGTGTAGAAATGTTATTTCCCACCAGGCATGGTTGTGGAATCTGTTTATCTATTGATTTCATGAGGGCTTTGTGACCAAAACATGACCCCCCTTTTCTGCCGATTCGAAATAAATTGTTCTTTCAGAGTAAGGTCATTAGGCATGGTTGCCTTTTTTCAAGGCGTCACAATAGTAAAGTCCGAAACCTGCAACATTTTTATGCCATAATCAAGTTTCAACAAATCAATACTGAGAACTATTTTCTCTCTAGAGAGCAGCAACATATTTCTCCCATTGATCAGGAAACATGAAAACAGGACTCTTCTAAAAAGCTTGAAGATGAAGCAATAATCCCTGCAAAGACATGCTACACTATTATTCAATCAAGACAATCTCTATCAACCCTTACTAATATTATACTATGTGGAGATGAAGCACAAACAATATCATATTAGAACCAACAATCTCCAACAGTCAAGATGAGCATGTTGATGTATATCAAAGATAAACTCATAAGTTTTTCTGTATTTTTTTATTGTAACTTGACCTATATTTTGTATGTATAATAAGATTTCATATAAACATAATTATATCTACAATTCATTCTTCTAGAACAAGTCTGTTTTAAATCTAAATAATAATGTACATTTATGATTAATAAACGTTTTAGATTACATCTTTGAAACAATGATTATTTGAAATATGAAAACAGAATAGAGGCAAACCTTTCCAAGAGCATCAGTTATATGTGTACAATTCACTGCCTTAATTCTTATGATTTACTCTTAAAACTTCTTTATAAATATTCTATAACTGTCAGAATAGATTTCTTGGTATACAATTTAAATCAAAACTTGAACAATTGAAACAAGATTGCTATGCGTAGCTATGTCCCCCATCGCCGCAGAAAAGTCAATAAAGTCCCATTTCTCATGTAAAATTTTGAGAATCAAAATTGCGGCAGGATATGATCAACTGCATTAGGTGGCAAATAGCTAAGCAAAATTTCAGCAAAATCCCTTAACTGGAGTAAAAGGAGATGTGTCCAGAAAGTCTCCCTATGTTGTAGTATGCATTAAGTCGATAAAGTCCAATAACTCCCTTATAATTTGTTGAA
>MJUU01027159.1:21731-50458 GCA_002080025.1 Modiolus philippinarum | reverse complement strand
CAGACGCCGACGACTGCGCCATAACATAATACGACCGCAAAATTTTTGCAGTCGTATAAAAATCAAATTCCTTACAGATTCCTTTGAACAAAACTACACAAAAAATCATTTTAATTAGTATAGTTTTTAATCTATTAGAACACCTGAATGAATGTGACCTCAGACTATACAGGACACGGAAAATCTCTTGTTACAATGAATGTTAATGTTGCATAAAAAAAAATTTCATGTACTCTGAATAAAATATACTGTTGTAATTAAAGACTTTTAAGACTCTTAAAAGCTGGAGACTCCCAATTTTTCATTATTTCATATTTTGAATGCATTTTTATAAAAAAATATTTATTCTTTTAAGGACTGACATATCACTCAATGTCATGTTGTCCAAAGAAATAGGTCTTTAATTAATAAATTCCCCATATGTGACAATGCTAAGGGTCATCTTGAAATTACTATAAAGTATGAGCAAAGCATATTATTGAAGGCCTCATGGTGACTTCAAGATGAAGAAAAACAATAAAAGCATTTTTCCATTGCTTTGTTTTACCATGTATTTGTAGAGACTTTGTCTCATGTGCATTTACTCCATATCCTTGCATTGCTTATAAAAGGAATGTATTTTTTTTGTATTCTTGCAAAATGATGTGATGCCAAGTCCTTTCTGTTCATTATTTTACTCTTTCACATTTTATTCTTAAAAGTGATTCCAGGTAATACTCGCAATCAAGAATAGGCTTTGGA
Organism: Modiolus philippinarum; assembly: GCA_002080025.1. Classification (NCBI taxonomy): domain Eukaryota; kingdom Metazoa; phylum Mollusca; class Bivalvia; order Mytilida; family Modiolidae; genus Modiolus; species Modiolus philippinarum. Next base: position 49,717 of record MJUU01027159.1, on the reverse strand, counting down.
ACAGGATAATACTCACCAGTTTATGCAATATAAAACATGTAAAAGTACTTAAAAACTGACTTGTTGAAAAATTCAGTGATTAACAAATTAACAGAATAAACAGTTATATAAAGACTAAATAAACTTACAAACATGCCATTATTACAGTAGAGGAAAATAACATATTTTGATTGTCATATGCTTTAATTATATTCAATATTCTGTATTCAGTTTTCACTTATATTTATACATGTACACAACTTCGTAGTGAACGTTGTTTTACCTGTCACAGCTGAGTAGACATCAATGCCTATAAAAACTGTCTTGACCATTGTTCTGGTAATTTTATTAGTTGTGCATGCAAACTTAATGTCGAAAATTACCATTTAGTCAATTCAAATGGAGCAGTATATGTGTTAAAAATATTTCTAGAATAAATTTTCAAAAAAGAAAATCACAAAAAACTATTTATCCTTTACAAATTGATCATAGAAACCAGTTATATGCATTTTATACAGACTCAATTTTTAAATACATTGAACATTTGTATCCAGGTCTTGTATTATTATTGTAAAGATACTACATGTATATGCAGATATCTTTAAAAATCATTTTACCATGTTTGCAGAGTCCACAAATTCTCACAAACTGACTGATTTATTGTGGTATTAACTTTTTCTGTATTTTTAAAGCATAATTTCTAACAAGTATAAAAATTAGTTTTTTTTAACCAGTTACCATTCATAATACATACACAAAAATTATTTTCACATGATTGTTTTCTGCCATTTAATAACATGTAAGTCTACATTTAAGGTGACAATTATGTTTGCACAAGTTTGCATTATCATGCTTTCATATGAAAAACCTACACCAGGAAGCACTTTCTATGAACCGTAATGGACGTTCCATTAAAACATACGGCACCCAGAAAAAGCACTCTTAAATTGCTGCTATAGGTGGTTGGAAAAAGTTCTTTTTGAATTACTATATATAGCAATGACAAAATAATTATGAATTTTCTTCAATAGGTACATTTGTAGCTATAACATTTTCAAAGTGCTTGCCTTAGTACCATGTATAATTTAATGAAACAGCCCTAAAGTCCGTTCCACTTCCTTTGAATAATGGAAATTCTCTTCAATTCCCTTCATCTGAATTTAATACATGTATTGCATTTTTTTGCACCATATTGTGCATGGTCACCATTGTGTAAAAATATTGTATACTTCTGGAACCACTTATAATTTAATTTGATGATTTATAATAAATCATGTACATATGGAAAGAAAAATTATTTTTTTAAAAATGCTCCACGCTTAAAAAGTATAACACTTTTGGCCAACAACTATCGACAAGACTGGACCACTCTTAAATAGGTATTGGCAGGCATTACCTGAAGTCAGATGATAAACAAGTCTCATTTTGGCTTTTAACATGTGCTTGGATCCCCCTTTTAGTTCAAGAAAAAACAAACCAACTAGTAAGACCCCATCTCTAATATGCAGCCGCAGTGTGGGCCCATATAGAAGTCAGATATAGAATGTATTGAAAACGTCCAAAGGAGAGCAACGAGACTTGTCCCCTTCTTAAAGGGCCTTGACTATGAACAGACTTATAAGATTCTAATGGGTATTTACGATGAAGAAGTATAAAAAAAATTGATAGTACTGGATGAAAACACAAAAACAAGTGGAAATAGCTTGAAACTTAAAAAGAGATTCAGTAGGTTAAATGTAAGGAAACACTCGTTTGCAAACAGAGTAGTAGATGCATGGAATGCCTTGCCAGAGAATGTTATTCTGGCCAAAGATGTAAAACAATTTGAGATCTTGCTAGACAAACAGTGGGAAAACCAAGAAGTTAAATATTTTTCCAACAAGGACTTGCTGTGCCTACAACAACATACAGTAGAACCGGAAGTCACGCACCGGCAGGCCCCATTGAGTCCACCACAGATATGGATACAGGGGCTGTATAAGCCTGCATCAATAAATGATCCTATGGTATGAAATAATTCAACAAAATACCTCAACATTTCATTGAAATATGCATGCATTAAAGGCAAATGAAATATTGAAAGAAATTGTTAATGTACTGCTAATTCATGGAATTTCTATACGGTGTTTACAAACAAAAAATCTATGGATTACAATTGTTAACCCAGAACGAGTGCACCTTGCTAATATTAGGTAGGTCAAATCTTGTCATCCTATGTCAAGTTACTTGGTTGCCCTTAAAATAAGACTATCCATTACTTTGACATTTTCACCTGTTTGAAAATAAATGTGAAAATGCACATTACTGCAGACTTTTGTGCATGTTGTAAACGACGAACTCAACATTTTTCAGTTAGGTTAGGTCATTCCTGATTTACATACCAAATATGATTAACATTAGTGTAAATAATAACGGCTGAAATGTAAGATTTCCATTATCTAAAGGAAGTGCAACATACTTCAACCCTGTGATAAGACCATATTTGGGATAGACCATCTAGTGGCTACAAAAAAGAAAATGAAAAAAAAAAAGCATGAAAACTGATACATTCAATGTACACTATTATGATCAATGACAGACAAATAAAGTACAATTCTAAAATCTTTTTGCTAACTTTCTTCTTTTGTCCCTCCGTCACCCTTAAGAAGTTCAAACAGAAGACCACATGACTGAAATCCTGGTGGCATCAGCGTATTTAACAGTTCTTTACCAATGCTGCTCACACGTGTTATTTCTGGTAACCTTAACAACATTTCCCCATACTTATTAGGATTCTGGGGATAATGTGACATTGTATATTTACACAAAGCTTCACCTATCAATTCCTGTTGCTCTCTTGCCCTTGAACCTTCCTTCATTCCCTTGACATCTAAAAAAAATAATTTTACATTATTTTGAAAAGTTAAAATTAACTAATATGGTATTGCCATGACTGTATATTGAGCTGTTAGAGTTTCTCCGTCTTTTGTCATGAAAACTAAGGAGTATCTCCCTCATGCAAAGTTCTGTCCTTAGCAGATTTTGGCTTTACATTTGGATCACTTTGGTTATTTGTTCTCTATCAGTTTTTAATCATTTTTGAGTCTGTGGTCTTCCAAACATTTAGATTTTATCTGGACTGATGAGACATAATTTGTTGAAATGCGCATATGCAGAAAGTAAATTCACAGTGACTTCGGTATTTAGTTATTAGGCACATGTATATTTCAATATTTAATGAGTTCTGCAAATGAAATTTAGCCATAGATGCCTATAGATATCCATATAACTCAATTTTTTAGTCATATTTCACATGTTTAACCTACATGACCTATGTCAGAGTTTTAATTCTGTGTATGCATGAATTCATATATATATACAGTTCTCCCTCGTTATACCGCCCCTCTTTAACGGCCGTCACTCGACGTATCGCCAACCATTTTCAAGGTATATTTTTCAAAAATTACAAATATTACATACATGTAGTTTCTATGTTTTTTATTCCTTTGATATATCTCCACCCTCACTTATCGCCAAAAATTTCAATGGTCCCAAAGGTGGCGACATAACGAGGGTGCACTGTATGTATATACACTTTCCTTATGCCTTCTACCTATGGTTGCATTTTTTTCTGTCTATTGCTTATGTTTGTACAACACTGTAAGCCTTTTGTGTTAGTGTACTATTTATCCATTGTGTATGTTTGAACTATTTCCCTTGTATCTTGTGTGTGTTAATGCTTATGGCTATTTTCTACATTTATTGTAAAAAATAAAATGTACTGTGGAAGTACTTTTATTCCTTGACATAAGTTTTCGTGATTTTTATAATATCACTATTTCATAGGTACTTAATTCGTGGTTTCAAATTTAATGCGTTAAAATGCAAAGGAAAAATGTATTTCGTTGGGAACTCAATTTTGTGATTTAAACGAACCAGGAAATCCACGAAAATTGGAACCCCAAGAACAATAGTACTTTCACAGTATGCTCAGGGTTAGAAATTAACTTTTTTCCTCCAGGGGCCAGCTGGGCCCCTAACTTTAAATTTCTAGGGTCCCAGCCCAAATTCTAGGGCCCCAGATTTGAACGTAAATGCTGATGTTTCAATATGATGTGTATTCTTTTCCATTGGTTTGTTGTGATTTTTGTGTGAGTAGAACTATTGTTAATGGAAGTATAATGAAGATACTCCAGTGGTTTGTGATACATGGGAATGAAAATAAATACAAAGCTTATCTTGGGATTTACGTTTTTGGGGTTCCTTAACCCCACTGATAAAGTTCCACATTTTGAACCAAAACAAAATAAATGTTATAATTTCGGAAGCTTAATGGAATGGCGTCTGCATTTTTGCCGGTATTTTGAATAAAAGTAAAAATCAATCGGGAAATCAATACATTGTTGGTGGTATCAAGGACCTCCTAATATTGTGTTTACACAATATTTTTTTCACACATTTTTACGCATTATATGTTAAATTTTTTGACGGAATATCAAAATTGTCGTCAATTCATAACACTTCTTGTACTTTGGTTTTCAGACATGTCATGAAAATACATTCGTAACTTCTCGTCCATTACCAAGGTACTCTACGTGTAGGAAGATGACTGAGCAGTTACGAACTATGCACCGAACGGGTTGGGAGTCACCGCGATGTTAACCAATCGTTTAGAGCGAGAGAACCCAGCACTGTTTTCTTTAGAAATAACCGTTATCACACGTTTACCCAACTGTTTCAAAATTGTCTAGTCGCCAACTGGACGAGCAAGACTAGGAAAAACGGTCATCCAGCCGGAAATCTAGGATCCACGGACGACTGGGCGATCGCTAATTTCTTTCCCTGATGTTTCTGCTATTATTTTGCAACCTCAAAAAACTGAAAAACCATGACAACAAAATTTCTGATTTTAAAAGACTGAAGAGTCCTACAGGAGTCCTGTAATAATAATAATAAAGGCTTTATTTCAAGGGGGTAACACAGTTAGTTACAAACTAATCTTCCCTGAGGCCCACAACAGTAATATATTGTGAATCATTACATACATGTTTGTAAATAAAGCATGAATAAGAAATAACAAACAAAAATACTATGAACATAATTAAAAACAATTTTAAAACTAATCTACTTGTGAAATATCACTATCATCAGTTTGTCGAAGAATGAACTTCCTTAAATTTTCCTTACAAGAACTTATTGATGGTGAATTTCTAATACTATATGGCAATTCATTCCATAACAATGCCCCTGAATAAGCAAAAGATTTTGCTTATGCATTTAATTAAATGCATTAAATGTTTCCTTGTACCTTAAAAGTGTGCAGTATGAATGGGAGTTTCTGCTTATTGTTAAAAAGTCTGTTAGGATTTCTTTTTTTTACAAATAAAATTAAAGAACCTTAGTGAGCAAGCTCACATACCCCACGCCCCCACATATCAGATAATCCTGCATTATCTCAAAATTATCAACAAGAGTGGACCCTAATAGATGTCTCGCCCGTCCCTGCTTGTCGCTAAAACAGTCATGCACTACTCAAGAGCAACCTACAAGCCAAATATTATTACCATTCCACTTACAGTAATNTCAGATAATCCTGCATTATCTCAAAATTATCAAAAATTGAAATCCAAGTAGTTTGCACATCTCTTACAAATGCACAATCATCCTGTAAAATATCTTAAAAACTGTAGGAGGATTTTTCCGGACAAATGGAGTACCCTGTAAACTTCCTATCTTATAAACTGTAGGAGGAGTTATCTGGACAAATGGTGTACCCTATATGCAATATAATGCATAAAAATGACAAAGTTCAACAATGTGTAGTTTTCAAAAATCAAAATCCAAGTAGCATGCACATCTTTAATTTGTGCACAATCAACCTGCAAAATAATAACTTCCTATCTAATGAACTGTAGGAGGAGTTATCCGGAAAAATGATGTACCCTATATGCAATATAATTCATATAAATGACGAAGTTCAACAATGTGTAGTTTTCTAAAAAATCATCAAAAATCAAAATGTAAGTAGCATGCACATCTTTGATTTGTGCACCATCAACCAGCAAAATAATAACTTCCTAGCTTAAAAACTGTAGGAAGGAGTTATCCGGACAAATGGTGTACCCAATATGCAATACAATGCATAAAAATTACAAAGTTCTACAATGTGTAGTTTGCTGAAAAATTATCAAANNNNTGTACCCTATATGCAATATAATGCATAAAAATGACAAAGTTCAACAATGTGTAGTTTGCTGAAAAATTATCAAAATTCAAAATCAAAGTAGTATGCACATCTTTGATTTGTGCACCATCAACCTGCAAAATAAAAATTTCCTAGCTTAAAAACTGTAGGAGGAGTTATCGGGACAAATGGTGTACCTATATGCAATACAATGCATAAAAATTACAAAGTTCTACAATGTGTAGTTTGCTGAAAAATTATCAAAAATCAAAATCCAAGTAGTATGCACATCTTTGATATGTGCACAATCAACCTGCAAAATAAAAACTTCCTAGCTTAAAACTGTAGGAGGAGTTAATTCAGGGATGGGGTCAATTACATTGAAAAGTAATTAATTAAATTACAACTACTTTCCCAAATTGCTCAATTAAATTACAATTACAATTACAAGAATTTTGGAATGTAATTAATTAAATTACAAATTACATTTGAAGCGAACATTTTGTATCTATTATTTATTTTCCAAAGTTATGTATCATGCTTTCAAATGAAAAGGACTCTTAAGAACAATGAAGGAAGCATTTCATACCCATTTTTGCAAATTTAATAAACTACCAAAAAAGTTGGCCAATGTGATTACTGATAAACTTTATCTACATCAAATGTTCTAATGTAATGTCCTCTAGCCTAAACATATCAGACTCAAAAGTTTATCGATTCTCTCTACTGTGGGGTGGTTATTAACTGTTCTAACTTTTATTTGAAATTTACCTGTATATCAAAATGACATGTTAACAGGAATGAAATAAATTGAAATTTAAAATAATTTTCATATCAAAGATTTTTTTTTTATTTTGAGTATAATAACATTTTAACAAAATAATAGTTCCATGGGTACATTGGTGACAGATAATAAATAGTTCATATAAAATAATATTAAAAATCATTAAAATTTTAGACTTTGCACATGTACATGTATTTAAAAGGTTGATTATAATGCCAAAAGACACTTTTCATGTCAATTAGCATGATTAGACACTAATCAAGTTTTTTAATCACTGACACAAAAGTAAATATGACAAACAACTGATTAGAAGCCATGTTGCTATAGGCATTTATAGTAAAATTTAATAAACATATTTTTAACTGTCTACACAACAATAATTTTAGATTTAATTTATATTTCAAAAATTAATTAAAAAGAGTTGCTGTATTAAAACATAGAAAAATTTAAAAAAAGCATCAGAAGAAACAGCAATTTGCAAAATATCCACATTTGAAAACAAGAGAGAAAAGGTGCCTATTCTTGTATATTATAAATGCCAAGTCATAATAATATTTTTTGTAAAGGAATTATCTAAACTTTCTTGAATTGGAGGTAGCCATCTTCCATTCACTCTCTTTTAGCATGTATATGTAATTGAATGTAATTGGAAAAGTAATTGAAATTACAACCCTTTCTGGTAAGTAATTAATTAAATTACAATTACAAGTAATTCAAATTTTTGTCAATTACACATTACTTCCAATTACATCAAAATTTGTAATTAATTACAATTAATTACAATTACACATTACAATTACCCCATCCGGACAAATAGTGTACCCACTTGATGACAGACGGACGGACGGACTGACGGACTTATGTACGGACCAGTCAAAAACTATATACCCTCCGCAACGTCATTGCGTGGAGTATAATAATTTGTTTGAGGTCTTTCCTCAACACAAACTAACATATTTCTGATTGTTACATCTTCAAGTTCATGTCCAGTCTCTAACAAGAAGCCAGAAAACTGACATAAGCTATGATTACTTTTCTATACAGAAATACGTCCTAAGAACTAAAATTAAGCAATAACAGTACATTATTTGAATACCCGAGGGCGTCAATCGTAGATTTGACGAGCAAAATGCAGTTTACAGGCGACACATAGCACAGCCTGTAAACGGATATTTTGACTGTCAAATCTAGATTGATGTGCTCGGGTATTCAAATAATGTAATGTTATTGCGATTGTAATGCAATTAAAAACCATTAATTGATTTCATGTTCTATTTTTAACTTGTGTACTCGTAACCATACAAGGAACCAAACTAAACGGGGAACCTACCATGTCCCAGGTGTGTAGATGGTGGAATTGATGGTCAGTTCTGACCAATCAAAACTTTCGTTATATAAATGTTGCACTACAATCTATATTAACAATGAAACTATTACTTACCAGGGGAGATAAGTATTAGGACTTTCATAGCAACATATTCATATTGATCAACATTTAGCCTTCGAAGCTGATCAGTCAAATCTAACATTCGTTGCACAATGTCTTCACAGCCTTCACTGATACTGCGAGCTTTCTGGAGATCAACTGTTTTACCTAATGGCAGGAATATTTCTGATCTACTTTCTATCGACTTCATACAACAGTTAAATATTAAAAGTTCTGCCCAGCTGTTTTGCAAAAGTAAGATTTGGTCATCTGTCTGTAAAAAAAAATTCAAGTAAATGAGTTGGTATCTTAAACAAGAGTGGACCCTAAATGTTGTCTCGCCAGTCCCTGCTTGTTCGCAAAATTGATGTGAAAACTCAAAATGACTTAATCGGAAAAACATAACATGTTCGCTAGACCATGAAATTAGGGTAATTGACAAAAGCAATATCAGTCAGAGATCCAACTGGATAAAGTGAAATCATTTCACTTACTTAAGTCAATTTTATTTACCTGAAGCAGTAAAAATTCTGTTTACCTCTACAAGTAAAAACTTTATACTTATACAAGTAAGCTTTGAAATATGCAGTATATTTATTCCAAAACAGTCTTTCCCTATTAAAGGCACACTGTTCACCCTATCAGACCACAAGAAACCAAATTACAAGCATCATCATGTGATAAATCTTGATGTGATAATGATGCAAGTTGTAGACCACTTAATTCAATATTAACAGCTGTTAAAAGTCCCAAAGGACTTATCTTTGGCTAGCTTGCGCCTCAAGAAAAACATTGTGCCCCTAATTAATTTTTACTTAAAAGATAAGATCAGAAATGAAACTTTCATAGAAAATTATTAATTATGCTATGAAAATTTATATAATGAGACACTGAAGGGAGAAAACCTCTGTATTTTATCTAAATTTACTTGTACAAGTAAATAAATTTAATGCTGATTTTATTTACTTTTTAAAGTAAAAATAATTAACCTAAGCTGGTGAAAAGTTTTTACTTTATGCAGTGGGACCCCTGACTGCAATATAGCAGACTGTCATGTACCACCCATACCAAAATGCCAAATATTAGTGACCTACCACTAAGAGATACTGAAAAACCAAACATATTCACCAGACCTTGAAAATGAGGTCAAGGTCAAGTCATATAGCAGGCTGTCATGATCCATCTAAGACAAACCCAATTATCAAATATTATATTGACCTTACATTAGGGCTATTCCATCAAAATTCAGGTACCAGGGTCGGAAGGTAATTTACATAATTCCTGTTGGTCATTGTATACAATACATCTATTCCATAAGATGATTTATTATAAAACTCCTCTTGGTGGTTTATAAAATTGGGAAATGCCTTCCGACCCTGGTACACATATTTTAATGGAATAGCCCTTAATAGATACTATGAAACTTATCATGATCACTGGACCGTGAAATTAAGGTCAAAGACATAAATTTTATGGAAGACTGTCATGTACTACTCAAGACCAACCCACATACCAAATATCATTGACCTACCACTAATAGATACTTGGAAACTGAACATGATCACAGGACCATGAAATTGAGGTGACAGATATAAGTTATATGGCAGACTGTCATGTACTGCCCAAGACAAACCAATATACCATATATCATTGACCTACCACTAATAGATACTAAGAAGCTTAACATGCTCATTTGACCATGAAATTGAGGTCACATACAATAAACAGCTGCGCCAAGTCGCATGATACGCCCGTCTTCACCCTTCAAAACCTTAAGTGATTAAGGTAAGGGGTTCTCAATTCAGGAGCACTTATAGCTTGATATCTCTTTCAGAAATTAATCTGCAAAGTTTGAAGTGAGCTGATCAAAGTACTTATCCGTCAGAGCAGGACATGTAAAAAATTGCCTTAAAATTTACGAACAAAGTCCCATAACTCTTGCAAGAAAAATCGAAATTTCTCGAAAAAGTATACAGATTCTGAGGCCATCATATCCAATACCTCTACAAAGTTTGAAGTGAATTGGCCAAAGGGTTGTCAAGTTAGAGTGCCACATGTAAAAAATTGCCTTAAAATTGACGAAAAGTTAGTGTGACATGTAAAAAATTGCCTTAAAATTGACAAACAAAGTCCCATAACTCTTGCAACAAAAATCGAAATTTCTCGAAAAAGTTTACAGATTCTGAGGCCATCATACCCAATACTTCTACAAAGTTTGAAGTGAATTGGCCAAAGGGTTGTCAAGTTAGAGTGCGACATGTAAAAAATTGCGTTAAAATTGACGAACAAAGTGCCATAACTCTTGCAAAAAAAATCGAAATTACCCCAAAAAGTATACTGATTCTGAGGCCATCATACCCAATACCTCTACAAAGTTTGAAGTGAATTGGCCAAAGGGTTGTCAAGNGAGACAAAGTCCCATAACTCTTGCAAGAAAAATAAAAATTTCCCGGAAAAGTATACAGATCGTGAGGCCATCATACCCAATACCTCTACAAAGTTTGAAGTGAATTGGCCGAAGGGTTGTCAAGTTAGAGCATGACATATGAAACGGATGAACAGACGGACAGAAGGATGACGGACTTCAGTACACCTTGAAATTGAGGTCAAGGACAAAAGCCATATGACAGACTGTCATGTACTACCCAAGCCCAACCTATATACCATATATCATTGACCTACCACTAATGGTTACTGAGGAAATGACCTAATCACAAAAACTTAACATGCTCACTAGACCGTGAAATTGAGTTCAAGGACAAAAGCCATATGACAGACTATCATGTACTACCTAAGACAAACCTATATACCATATATCATTGGCCTGCCACTAATACTTGTTGAGAAACTTAACCATCCAAAAAAACTTAACATGTTCATTGCACCATGAAATGAGGTCACAGACAAAAACCATATAGCAGAATGCCATGTACTACTCAAGACCAACCTATATACCAAATATCATTGACCTACCACTTATAGTTACTGAGAAAATGACCTAATCACAAAAACTTAACATAAAAGTTTACGCCGCCACCATACTTTGTACGCAAACGTCTCGCTTTCCGAGCCTAACTTTACATGTAATAAACTTTAATGAAACAAGTGTGGACCCAAATTGATGTCTCGCCCGTCCCTTCATGGTCGCAAAATTGATGTGAATTCTCAAAATCAGAAAACAAAACATATTCGCTAGACTGTAAAATTAGGGTAAGTGACAGAAGCAATAGAGCAGACTGTCATGAATCACCAAAAACGAAAATATCAGTGACCACTGATAGATACTGAAAAACCAAACAGCCAAACAGCAGGCTGTCAAGTTCCATTTTAAGACAAACCCAAATACCAAATATTATTGACCTTAAATTAATAGATACTGGGAAACTTAACATGATCACTGGACTGTGAAATCAAGGTCACAGACAAAAGCCATATAGCAAACTCTCATGTCTACCCAAGACCAACCTATATACCAAATATCATTGACCTACCACTTTTAACTACTGAGAAAATGACCTAATCACAAAAACTTGCTCACTAGACCATTCAATTGAGGTCAAGGACAAAAGCCATATGACAAACTGTCATGTACTACCTAAGACCAACCTCCATACCATATATCATTGACCTACCACTTATAGTTACTGAGAAACTAAAGTAAGCACAAAAACTTAACATGTTCATTGGACCATGAAATTGAGGTCACCGACAAAAACCATATAGCAGACTGTCATGTACTACCCAAGACCAACCTATATACCAAATATCATTGACCTACCACTTATAGTTACTGAGAAAATGACCTAATCACTAAAACTTAACATGCTCACTAGACCATAAAATTGAGGTCAGGGACAAAAGCCATATGACAGACTGTCATGTAATACCTTAGACCAACCTACATACCAAATATCATTGACCTACCACTTATAGTTACTAAGAAACTAAACTATGCACAAAAACTTAACATGTTCATTGGACCGTGAAATTGAGATCACAGATAAAAACCATATAGCAGACTGTCATGTACTACTCAAGACCAACCTATATACCAAATATCATTGACCTACCATTTATAGTTACTGAGAAAATGACCTTATCACAAAAACTTAACATGAAAGTTTACGCCGCCACCGCCGCCACTATAATTTGTACGCATATGTCTCGCTTTCCGCGCCTTTCGTCGCGGGCGAGACAAAAACTGCAGTAAATTCACTTGAATTAGCATCGTTCCAACATTGTATTAATTTTATTTTTATAAACCAGGACTTTTAATGTTTAGGACCGCTCAGAAATAGACTAAGAATTTATGAATATGGAGTAACGCCCAAATTCACTGCGCTATCATCAACACTTTGCTATAAATGTTCATTGAAGATGACACATTTACAGTCTCCTAATGAAATTTTGTATTTTGAAAACACTTGACTTTTTATGAAATTCTATATGATTTCATTCGGGGTGTCCACATTTTTACATCATATACATATATTTTTACTATGTTGACCTTGAACTTTTTGCATTTCCACTTTATATGATAGTAAAATTGACACAGTAAAAGTTAAGTTTGTTATAAAATGACTTTAAATGCTTTTCATGATGTAATTCATATTCAACTGTACAGTGGGTCTAGTTACTGCGAGACATACTACTTAAAGCGATATTTCATGTACAGTCATGTATAACACAGTGTGATAATGGTATAAGGTCCTATACTTACTGATATTGCACTAAACTGGGGGAGATTCCTTGCCCATCGCACCAGTTTATATAATCTAACTTCAGCTATTTGCAAAAATGTCAGGAAAAAATTCTGATCTCCTTCACCAAGTTTTTCTGCAGGTAAATCAGAACTAGTATCATCTTCTGATAACAAAGATTCCATATTCATTATTTCTGTTAAAACAGGGGGAACTACTGGTGGCATAACTTGAGTTTGTTTCAATGCAGATTTTTGCAACACATGCATTAATTGACTACCAGAAATTGTCTCCCCTGAAGGGAGTTTTAACTCCATCTGTCCTAACTGTTTCATATATGTAGGTTCCACCTTCTTTGGTTTAGGTGTTAAAGATTTCTTATCCAGGAATGTTTTGCTAGGTCTTCCATGTGGTGAACACCCATCATAGCAGCTCCGCCCACCTCTAGTCCGATCTAGTCGGACAGCTGTAAATAAATAAAAGCTGTTATCACAACTACATCTCTACAGCTCACAAAAAGCTTTGAAACATAACTGTTTTGGGTATAAGGGCTATTTCAGTAAAAAATTTCCACCAGGGGGTGGAACTCCACTTATTTTTTATACCCCCACCAAGAGAAAAAAAAATCAATTATATAATTAAACTATTAGGAAACAACAGAAATTTACCCAACACCAACAGAAAAAAAAAATATGGAGTTCCACCACCCCCTCACCCCCTCCCCTTGGGAATTCTAAATGGAATAGCCCTAAGATGAAGATTCATACTCTCCTCCCATTCATTCTTTCATATCATTTCATTTGCTATATGTTTAAACCAGGCTTCATAGAAGTGTAGAATATTTAGAAGTTTATGAAATGCAAAATGAGTTCTATATTTTCAATTTATTACCCTTTCCAAATTAAAGGTTGATTAACATGATTTACATTTACACATCTTTTTTTTTTAAATGTATGCATCAACTTGGCCTTACATGTTGACCTTTTGACTTTTCTTTGGAAAATAATGGTCTTTTAATACATATACATGTATGTGCTTTCATACATACAGTAATGTCTGTTTTCAGTTTATTTTGAACTTTACTACATTGTGTTGGTCTGCTGAAACTGACTTAGAATTATACAAAAGATCATTCATGTTTGGCGACTTAAAAAAATATTAAGGTGACAAGTCTGTTTTTGGAATCAAGATCATTTTTACAGGTTTGCATTTGTTAGCATTTAAATTGTAATTTATTGTTGACAGTCAATAACTATACAAAACTCTGTAAAGGCTTTGAAATAGCCCTGGTTTCAACAAAAATGCTCCTTACTAGTGTCCACTTTTTCAATTGATCAGAGTAATAAATAGTATCTTTTTGGATAAAACATTGTTGATAGACAATTTTTTCACAAGCTTGCAGTAACCTTGGTTTCATGCCAAGTGTTTTTACTTCACTAATTAATCAGATATACATGTATTCATGCTATAGACATGATAGATCAATATCACCTTCAATTTTCATCCCACTACTCAGACACTTTGCAAATCTGCAAGCAGGACATTTTTTCCTGTTACCCCTCATAACATCACAATCTTGATTTCTGTGACACTGGAATACTTTTTTATTTTGTACAGTTCTTTTGAAAAAGCCTTTACAGCTTTCACATGTGAAAATTCCATAGTGGTATCCTGAAAAAGAAAAATAAACTTTTATCCAAAATATATAAAAAAGTTTCTTCTTACAACCTGTTTAAGTTTATAGTCTTCAATTCTGCATTGATGGCTTTTAAAAATTTCAAAGCATAATCTCAATCACTTTCTTAGGAACAGTTGATGACTCGGACTGCAACAGCTAAAACACAATGGATCTCTTAAACACTTTTTGTTGGTCCCCGTGTTCAAGTTTACAATACATTTTGTATTTCGCTCCAACATCCCTTTAGTTCAAACTATTTTCATCGGTCACTTCGGTGTTTGAGACATCAAATTTGGACCGACGTAAACGAAAGAGATTTTAACTGAATATTAAGAAAGACAACTCTTACTCTGCTAAAACAATTTACTTCTGACCAATTAATAATGAAAATCCTGTTAAGGGGGTTTTGGGTATCGTTTTTCTTAAATAATTCCTTTAAATGATCATGAAATTCTTTCAAAACTCTGTGAATTTGAATTTCTTTATTTTCTCACTATCTTATTGTTTCAATTAAAAAAATATGATTTTGATCAATTTGGTGTTTCAAAA
The DNA here is from genome assembly GCA_002080025.1 of Modiolus philippinarum. Lineage (NCBI taxonomy): Eukaryota > Metazoa > Mollusca > Bivalvia > Mytilida > Modiolidae > Modiolus > Modiolus philippinarum. The sequence continues at coordinate 34,438 of MJUU01027159.1, read as the reverse complement.
TGAAGTACCTGTTTTTCTTCAGTATTGCATTTAAACTGATAGGGTCATGACATTAGAAAGTGTTGCAATGCAACCTTTCTAAAAAAATTTGCAATTTCCACCCCCTCCCCCTCCCAAAAGTTTGATGTGGCTAACTTTTGGCTGATGTGGGTGGGGCTTGAGAAACATTTTTTTTTATGATTTAACATAAGGGAAACTCCCATTATCGATTTTAACCAAAAATTGATTGATTATTATTTGTCTGTGACAATCAATTATTCTTTACCAACATTGCATTTTGATTATCAAAAAAATAGGAAAAAATGTGTTTTTTTAGTATTATAGTATGTATACATTTTTTGCAATGTAATGAATGTCTCTGCAATTTACAACATCACAAGTGTATGCATAGATTATGCAGCTGATCAGCTGACATTATCTTTAACACAATTTTAATGCTTCATGCTTTACAAGTTACCTGAAACTTGATCACCACACACAGGACATGGATCTGTGACAACAGCAGGGACAGGAGGAATACTCAAATCTATACCATCAGTTTTAACTGAAGAACTAATTGGCAGATCAGAGATAACCAATTCTCCTTTTTCATTATATCTAGCTTGTCTTATTAAATGATCATTTATCTTCATATTAGCTGCATTGGAATCACTGTCTTGCATTAAGTATCTCTGACCAGTCTGGTCTATAACAACATTAACTGTTGATCCTGCATCGGACACAACAATATCATTTGCAGGAGAGGGAACAGTCGTATTATTGTTCTGATTATTGTAACACACATATATCTGATTTGAATTTTGGGAACTCTGCATATTTGTCTCTGTCTCAAAAGTTCTTAAATCTGATGGATCGGTCACAACCACATTGTTACCATCAATGCTACTTTCTGTCTGAGATTTTACTTGTGTTGATGCAACATTTGACAAAAAATTAATCATGGAATTATCGACAGTTTGTCCTGAAGAAACTGAAAAAGCGTCTTGTCTCTCATTACTTTGAGCTATCTGTTGTTGAGCTTGTTGAGCAAGTTTCAAACTTATAATCTGACGAATATCATCAGCAGTTATTCCCCTTTGAGAACCGTCCAATGAAATTCTCTGTTGCACAGAGTTGACAATGTCAGGTAAGATTTGATTGACATCCTGATTTGTAACTGAACATGGATTTGTAATCATGTCTTCCTGTGAGCAGTCATCATGACAGTCAATCATTTCTTGTTTAATAAATGAAGGATCCATTTCTGATTCAAAAGAAAGTTTGTCTCCTGATAATTTTTCGTTAATAGCTTGAAGTAAAACAGGAGAAATTCCCAATTCACTTGACATATTCATATCTGAAAAAAAATAAAATTTATACAGTCATCAGTTAGCTTTAATAATTCAGCCAATCAATACACAAATGATATAGTGGTACATGTAACATGTGTACAAATGTACATGTACAATTGATCAAAATTAAAATCAATTAACAATGAACATGATGTATGTACCTTATAGTGAAAACAAGAGGCTCAGATACTGCTCACCTGACAAAATGCTTACAGCAGGTGATGCAAGTGATGTTTATTCCATAGGATCCCATGTTAAAATATGTTCTGTGCTGGCTGTCTTGTTTTTTATCAGATCAAAACAAAATAAGCAATCTTATATCACATAGGGGCTTATATCACATAGGGGGAGGGTTTGGATCCAAGAAAACAAGTTTAACCCCACCGCAATTTTTGCGACTGTCCCAAGTCAGGAATATGTTGGCCATTGGCTTGTCCTTGTCTTCTTATAAAATTTTAGTTTCTTGCTATTTGGACCTTTTCGGGGCCATTTAGGGCTTACTATATGGTGTGAGGTTCCTCACTGTGTTGAAGACCATATGGTGACCCCTTGATGTTTTGTTTTTGGTCGTTTTAACCTGGATATGGCATGTTGTCTCCTTGACATTTACCCCATTTCCTTTCTTTTTCATATTAGTTTGACTGAATTTGCTTCAATAATTTACATGATTTAAGCGCATGTAATGAAAACAATGTTTTAATATATGGGTACCATTCTCAACCAAGTTTAATGCTGAGAGCTATCTTTGTTGTCAGATCCAAACAAAATGAGAAATCTTTGTAAAGGACCTTCCATACATCATTTCTGTAAAGTTTGCCAGAATTGGCTTCAAAAGTTTCAGAGCAGATGTTGAAAATGATGTTTTTCCCATAGGGTCCAATGTTGAAACTAAGATCAAAGCTGGCAGCCATGTTTTTTATTGGATCATTTCAAAATGACAAATCTTTGTGGAGGACCTTCCAAACATCATTCCTGTAAAGTTTGGTTAAATTTGCTTCAGTGGTTTCAGAGGAGAAGATGAAAATGCGAATTTCCCATAGGGCCAAGGTTTCGTGCTGGCGGCCATCTTTTTTGTCGAACTGGAATAAAATGAGCAATCTTTGCAAAGGACCTTTAGTACATTATTTCTGTAAAGTTTGGTTGATTTTCTTCAGCAGTTACAGAGGAGTAGATGAAAATGTGATTTTTCCCATAAGGTCCTATGTTAAACCTTAACCCAAGTTAAGCGCCGACAGCCATGTTTTTTATCGAATCGGAACAAAATGAGCAATCTTTGTAAAGGACTTTCCATACATCATTCCTGTAAAGTTTGGTTGAATTTGCTTCAGTGGTTTTCGAAAAGAAGATGAAAATGTAATTTTCCATAGGGCCAATGTTAAACTACATTTTTGTAAGTTCCGTCCTGGCTGCCATGTTTTTTGTAGAATCGGAATAAAATAAACAATCTTTGTAAAAGACCTTTAATGCATCAATCCTGTAAAGTTTGGTTGAATTTGCTTCAGCAGTATCAGAGGAGTTGATGAAAAATGTGATTTTGGCCATGTTTTTTATCGGATCGGAACGAAATGAGCAATCTTTGTAAAGGACCTTCCATACATAATTCCTGTAAAGTTTGGTTGAATTTGCTTCAGTTGTTTCAGAGGAGAAGATGAAAATGTGAATTTCCCATAAGGCCAATGTCAAACTAAGTTCCGTGCTGGCGACTATGTTTTTTGTCGAATCGGAATAAAATGAGCAATCTTTGTAAAAGACCTTTAAGTGCATCAATCCTGTAAAGTTTGGTTGAATTTGCTTCAAAAGTTTCAGAGGAGTTGATGAAAATGTGATTTTTCCCGTAGGGTCCTATGTTAAACCTAAGTTCTGCGCTGGCGGCCATGTTTTTTATCGGATGGAAACGAAATAAGCAATCTTTGTAAAGGACCTTCCATACATCATTCCTGTAAGTTTGGTTGAATTTGCTTCAATGGTTTCAGAGAAGTTGATGAAAATATGAAAAGTTAACAGACGGACGCCAAGTGATGGCAATAGATCACACTGACCCAAAGGGTCAGGTGAGCTAAAAAGGCATAAGAAACAGGTAGAAATGGGAGGTTTCTCCCTTTTTTGGCAGTGAGTACAAGTAGATATGTCCATTAAGGGACAAATCCTATTTCTTCTCTGCTGCTCCTAAATTGGAAGTGTAACTTGTGTCTAGTATCTTTTTTAAAAATCTGTTTGTAGCAAATTAATAGAAATGGCATTTGCAATGTTACAAGATTCTGTAAGCCAACCCCTCCCCCTGCCCCGAAAAGAAAACAAAACTACAGAATGTGTCTGTAAGACACGGATGCCCCGCCAATAAATTTATCGAAACAGATTAACCCAAATCAATCATTCATAAAATTAGTTACCTGTCACTGAATTGTAATGAAATTCAAAATTTAACCAAAGTCATTCAACCATAAAATGTAGGTCATGGCCACCTCATAATTGATGGCGAAATGGGCAGATCTCTTTTAGCTGAATGTTTCAGTGAAAATTCATGATTCTACAATACATAGTAGTTGAGAAATAGACTTAAACACTAAACTTAACCAGAATTTGGTACCGGCACTAGCAAAAGCCAGCGGTAGGGTAAAACCGGTTTATGGGTACCAAAACCTCCCCTTTCTCTGTCCCTTTTCCCTATAGTATAATAAACATACAAATAAAACCCAAAGCAGATAGACTGCTAACTCAATGACTACAATCTTGAAGGAAAAAAGAGGGACAAAATATAATTTTGAAAGATGAGTCAAGGAGTGCTCGCCACTAAACTGCCGGCTAGCTCAAGGAGCCTAGTCTGCTGATAAACACTGTCGCACTAGTAGTGACTACAGAAGAAAAATCAAATTCAAAACTCCCAATGCGTTTGGTAAAGAATCATCATGTATTTCAGTAGACATCGGCAGTATCCGTGAGAGGCCAGTATGTTTGTAAAATCCTCAGGTCACTGGATCCCAAAGCTAATTTAACGTACATGTGCAGAATATCCTGTCGATATCCCCTATTACGTAAGAATGTAAGCTACATCCCAGTTTTTCTGGATTTTTAATCAGTTTCTGGCATTTCTTAACAACATTTCCATAAGGTAAGTGAGAACCAAACCGTCAATCCAAAACGAACAATCCAAGGACAATGGCAACATCAGAAACCAAAAAGGAAAAAAAAAAACAGACACAACATGGGTACGGCACAGAAAAGAAAAATGAAGACACACACACACAAAGAAGAACAACACAGACCCAATAAAAAAACCATGAGCGAGATCAGGTGCACCGGTAGAGTTAGCATCTCCTGCTTCTCATAAGACACCCGCCGTGTTGAACATGTCAAATCCGGTAGAAGAAACAACAATTAAGCTTTAGAGGGAAAGATCTGTTGTCATCTGGGAAACAGATATCTCATAGCGGTCCACAAGATGGTGCAGGGATTGCACTGGGCTTCGCCAATATTGCAATTTGCGATTTTATTTTCATTCTGGGGACAGAAAATCGTTCCTGGCGATTTTTTTGGCGACAACGTTTTTCAAATCAACTTTCCGGTATTCTTCATTTTTTACAGTTCTCACTTGATACCTGTCATGATTTTTGTTGTTTTAAACAATCATAAGTAATAATTTAAATGTCAATTCATAGCCTCTGGCAACAATTGAAGTCCATTGATTATTTCCAGTCATCTGTTGATTACATAATTTTTACCTGTCGATCGATATGTTTACCTTTTGAAGTGTTCACGTGTGATCGTGCCAAAATGACTTGTGACAGATATAAGCCCAATCAAAGGAAATGAAAGAGTATAACTTAGTAGTAAGTCTTCCACGGAAGACATGTGTCGCCTGTGTAATGACATTAAAAGTAAGTTACGTCAAACAGAAAGTGGGCATGCAGGAGATCCCAGACCCTCTTACACATTATAGGTCCCCATACTGCTACTCCATGCCAAATTGCAGAAGGCAGGGGTATGTGGTGTCTGAGAAATACATGACAGAAATTTTCAAGACTCGAAAAATATTCTAAGTTCAGTCAAACAGGAAGTGGGCATGGCAGAGATTCAAAATTCTATTACAACGTATAAGTCCCCATACTGATACTCCATACTAAATTACTGAAGGTTGGGAATTGTGGTTCCTGAGTAAAATGTGACAGAATGTTTCAAGACTCAAGAGATATTCTAAGTTCCGTCAAACAGGAAGTGGCCATGCAAGAGATCCCAAACTTTATTACATGGTATAGGTCCCCATACTGATAATCCATACTGAATTGTAGAAGGCTGGGATCTGTGGTTCCTGAGAAAAATGTGACAGAATGTTTCAAGACTCAAAAAATATTCTAAGTTCCGTCAAACAGGAAGTGGGCATGCGAGAGATCCCAAACTCTATTACACGGTATAGGTCCCAATACTGATACTCCATGCCAAATTGCAGAAAGCTCGGATACATAGTTCCTGAGAAAACTGTGATAGAAATTTTTGTGACCCCTACGTCGACGCAAGACGACGGATAGTGATCCCTATATGTCGCCACTGCGTGAACGCAGGCGACACAATTATACACTAATATTTTATACTCTTCATTTTTTCGTTTAACATCACTTCTTATATTCATAAATGTTCACAAAAACAAATGGATTGACAATTATGGAGTTGAGTTACTTGCCCTTTTCTATGTTGTGAAAACGAAATTAAAGAGGCTTTTGAGTGTAACTTTTAACTAAAAACTGTATATCAAATCTTATAAAAAGAAAAATTGAACTCCTTTAACATGTTTAAAGACATTTTAATGAAGTTTGATAAACTTTTGAAACTTGAAATTTTTAATGCCATAATACCTACACATCCCATAGTCCCTATAGAAGGGGACTGTAAAAACATTTTCTACCAAAACTATGAAAGAATGAAAGTGCACCTGAAGAAGAAGTATGGAGCAAATACAGAAAAGCATGAAAATGATAAAAGAAAAAAAAATCTTCAAATGCAGGGGGAATAAAACACCCTATGCAGACGAAACATTAACCACCTTGATATTAAAATGAAAAGTTTTAAAATAGTACCTGGGGCAGCAAACAATTCAAACCGAACAGCAAAGCATGTAAATGATAAAAGAAATTGTACCACCAAAGCAAAAGAATAAAAAATGGAAATATTTATTTAGCATGTTTAGTGTGGAAGAACGACAGCACAAAAGTCCATGGTCCATCCTAGAAAATCAATAGGTGCTTCCTAATTGGCACCAAATTTTTGTAACTGGCGACAAAAAATACAAGTTGGCGACTTTTCTGGCGACAGATATTCAGAAGCCAGAGCCATCCCTGTGGTGATGTCGACCGTAAAACTTCTGGAGGGATGACTTCAAGTTTTTGGTAACATACCCTTGTTAAAGTAGCCTATTTGTGAGCAACTGGGCTCTATCAAGGAAGTCACTGTATCTAACACAGGCTCTNGTGTGTGAAACGGGGTGAATGTCCGACAACAAACCCGACATTCACCGACATTCACGGATGTCCGAGAAACTGATAAACAGAGGATTAACTCACCTGCTGTTGTTAATTGTACTTGTCAACATTTATATACTTGTGTAAACGAAGTAATTATCTCTAAGTGCAGTTAATTATTTTGGAAAAGCTTGCTTTTCATATTTCAAATAGTCGGAAGATCGAGAGGATATTTAAAAAAAATTAGATCTATGCGTATGGCAGATAAAAAAAAACAACTTATAATTGTGTTGTCATCGTGAATTAGTGACTGTCAGAACTCAAAGTTGTTAAAAGATCATATTATATAAAATAATGTGTTACTTATTAAATAATTTGCACGAATATCAGCCTTAAAATTGCGTAATTTGGTTTTGTTAGGTCAAGGTTAATCTTAGTGAGTGACGACCTATAAATAGCACGCTATTAATAACTTTGAATTAAAAAAAAAATCACACGAAGAAAATCAATATTCACATATTCTTGCAGGGAATATTTCAGTGAATATTCAGTTCCAAGGATATACTTAACATTCCATTAAAGCATTTTTTATTTTTTAACACGATGTCACATATCGGGGTCACATATCCTTTGGCTCCTATTTTTGTGCGAGCCTATTTTTAAGGGGAATCCGCTAAACTGTATTTTGATTGGTCATAAAAATAGAAATTCCATGCTGCATGTCAGTATGAGAATAATCTACGGAGGCTTTCGTTTTGAAACTAGACGTGTTTTAACCCACTTTTCTCGGTCAAATGGAAATTGAGGAGATATTTTTACATAGGTGTATGTTTCGTCGAAGCCATCCAATTGTCTTTTTTTATTCGTGGCATTGATTAATACGTTCGGAAATACGATTTTGAAAGGGAAGTCACATGAAACCCGGTTGTCATTGAGTTTATTTTTTCCTCTTGATACTATATTAGCCTAAAACTTTTGAAGAGACAATTAGGACACTAAAACTCCGACAATTCTGGTGGAAGTCCGACTTTCACAGGCATTTATTAGTTGACCCAACATCAAAGAAAATTGCCGACGATTTTTTGGGTGAAATTTTTCCGACAATTTTGCCGGACAAACACCGACAAAACCTGTGAATTCCGGGGTGACAAGGGTGAAAATTGTCGGACCAGAGTGATTTTTAACTGAATGCCTCTGTTTGTACTGTATATGCAAGTCTCTAGATTTTCTCACTTGCATTTCATTTCTTTTTCTGTTATTTCATTTGGAATGAAAAACTGTTCTATCCTCTATAATAAATATCCAATGAACACAATTTACAACATGTACAATTGTTGCCTCTCTTAAGGAAACACATCTAGATTTTTTTTTTCGATGAAAACTGAGGGCCATAGCTTCACAATGTAGCTCCGTGTGGGGTTTCAGGACATTTTATGTAACATAACTACTTTATTGCTGGGATTTTAGACTCCTGTATTTATGTGTTGCGATGATGACCAGACAGTCATCAAAATTAAAAGTAAGATGATCAAACACAAGTATTTGGAACATCATTTTAGAAGGCTTGACTTCACTGAATAATGTGTTTGATGCACATATAAAATTGTCTCCTTTCATTGCATTTCATTTCAAAAAAAAATGAAGCATTACACTTTCTAAATATGTTTTTGCTCCAACAGATTCAGTAACTGGCTCGAGTGGTTTAAATTATTACCTTTTTGTGTGTAACCCCTTTCGTGAATAGCAGTACCAGCATGTTTGTTAGCCGTGTTCAGCCGCAGAGCCTTGTTACTAATAAGAAAATTTTACTAATTATGCAGACATCGCTTCCACACCTGCTCGCTTCAACCCATGTTTATTTTGTTATTTCCCTCATAAAATAAAACTTGGTCTGGTTTACTTCCAAAGATGTTTACCTTTTCAAAGAATGTCATGAGCCCAATTCGATTACCTTCCGTTCAATTGGGGCACAATCTTTTTGTTGAGAAATGCACAAAATTGTCAACTTCATTGACAAGAAAACGAAAGTAAACTTCGGAATTCTCTGGACTTTCCATAGGCAAAGGAATAAATCCCGGAATTCTTTGATTACGTCACTGGGTGGTATAGAAAACCCTTGAGAGTTCCGAGTTTATTTCTTTCCAAATATAGAAGTTTGTGGTCAAAGGACCGTAATTTCAATATTCCCGACCGATGGACTGGTTAATCGTGATACATAACGATATGAGCGACTAAGATTGCTGGATTTAACTCTAATAACGTCTCTCAAGTCTTAAAAGTTAAATATCCACCGGTATTGATTATCACAGGCTCAGCTTGTCTAACCACGTGGATACCGCTTGATAGATGTAATACCGATTCTGATTGGCTATTGATCGACACGTGATTGTCATCCGTTACATAAACGCAAAAATGTAAACAAAACATTTTTTCAGCGTAGAATATTTTGAAAATCTCGTTTTTCCTCTAATTTTGTTTCACGACCGTAAAATCGTTTAAAAGCACACATAATTTGTCAAGGTTGACAGGTATTTTAGCAATATATTGCCTTTTTGTGATCAGTAAACATCAGGTATCTTTCTTTACTCGTAGTGATATCGGGCGCTAAATTCTAGAGTTTATACGAGCGTATATTTTGTAGTTCCCGGAAGTCATGTAAACAAAACAATATGGCTTCAAGCCGATCCCAAATTACTGTTTTTGAAAACAGTAAAAAAATGGAAATATTCATTTAGCATGTTTAGTGTGGAAGAACGACAGCACAAAAGTCCATTGTCCATCCTAGAAAATCAATAGGTGCTTCCTAATTGGCGACAAAAAATACAAGTTGGCGACAGATATTCAGAAGCCAGACCCATCCCTGTGGTGATGTCGACCGTAAAACTTCTGGAGGGATGACTTCAAGTTTTTGGTAACATACCCTTGTTAAAGTAGCCTATTTGTGAGCAACTGGGCTCTATCAAGGAAGTCACTGTATCTAACACAGGCTCTTGAATAGCGAATGAGCTAGGAGATGTAAACTCCATATGCCGGTGCTGTTGGAATGTTGCTACAAAGAAAAGGGAAGTTTACTTTGAAATCTACCTCTGTTGTCAATTTCAAGGTGAAGGTCAAGGAACGAGGCTGATGTAGAAGTTTCTGTGGTATCTTTAATTTCGAGCTGTTTTGGATAGATCAAATGAAGAAAATCACCAAAGCAAGGGTTGTTTAGTGACAAAATATCATCTATATAACGGAAGCTAAAATTGAAGGATTGGGCCAGTTTTTTATCTTTATTTTGAAGAAGCGCTTCGATGAATTCAGCTTCATAAGAGTGAAGAAACAGATCATGTAGGAGAGGCGCACAGTTTGTGCCCATAGGAATTCTGAGTAGTCTATTGAAAAACAAGTCCTCCAAACTGGACAAATATATTGTCGATCAGAAACTCTAACATTTTAATCACTTCTTCCTCTGTATATTTTTTCTCCGATTCTGAGACATTTTTCACAAAGTAGGCTTGTTCTCTACAAACAACAATGTACCTATATCTTCGTTCACTGTTCTGTACATGAGAAACATCTATGAATTGAACCTTTCAGCCAAGATTTTAGTTGTTCATGAGGAATAGTAGTGTAAAGTGTGGAGAAGTCAAAAGTTTTAATGCTGTTACAGTGTGATAATGATCTGGAGTTTAAAGATGTCAAGTAGATCTTTGGAGTTTTTCAAAATCCACATTTCATCTACACTGCTTCTTGAAAAGCAAGTATCACAGTATTTTTGAAGGCCCTCTTTAACAGCTGTCAAGATGGAGGTTAGCAATTTATATTAGATATACATGTAGGTTTTGTAGAGCATTTGGCAGATCCAGCGATGTGTCGTTCTTTGTATGGGCATTTATGTAACTTAGGTACCCAATACAAAGAGGGGAGATCTGTGTCTTCATCCTTGGTGGAAATCCCAAAGGAAAACAAAACAGATTTATGGTTATGTAATATCTCCTCATTTGACAGAGTAGTAGCTGCGTAAGTTGGATTGCCGTTGGAATTATTTACATGACTGTATGCCTAGTTCTTTCTTTAAACAATTCATATAATGATTTTTGTAAATCTTATCGGCAGGAACGACGACATATTTGTCATGAATGGAGGTCAAGTAACTGGCCACATCAGCATTCTTGAAAATTGATGATGCTTTAGTTCTCATAGACCCTAGTAGCTGATTGATTCAATAAATGCTAGGTTATTTCATTTTCATGCAACTTGTATGCCGTTTTTTATTTCTTGTGTGGTCGTGGTGGAGGGTAATTTTTTCCGTGTCTTGTGAAATTAAAACTGATAAATATAACAACGCACAAGAAAATCTTTAAGATACAATTTTTTTCAAAAAATCATTTCATTATTCTGTTTATACATTATGGAACAAATTACCAACTGATTTAAAACACTCTAAAAGATTGGACATGTTTCAACTATTTTTTGTCGACTTCTTGATCTATTTAAGCAATAACAGTACATTATTTGACTGATAACCAAGGGCATCAGTTGTAGATTTGACGGTCAAATGCAGTTTGCTGGCAACACATAGGGGAGCCTGTAAACAGATATTTTGCTTAATTGACGACCTCCGGTATTCAAATATTGTACTGCTATATTGTGATTCTAATGCAATTAACCCACTTCATGTTCTATTTTTGACTTGTGTTTTTGTAACCATATTAAGAACCCGATTAAACAGGGAACCTACTTTGTCCTAGGTGTGTAGATGGTGGAATTGACCGCCAGTTTTGACCAATCAAAAAGCTCCGTTATATAAATGTTGCATAAGAATTATATATTTATTATGGTTTGTTTTAAATGTATGTCATGCTTAATATTGTTATATATTAATTGTTATAGATATGTTGATATTTAAAAGGCATCCAATGAAAATTAGACAATGTCTAATTGTGCACCCTCAATGGTATATATTCATTGTTACTTTGGGAGTATATTAGAGACATTTAGCTCTGTACTTGTTTTCTTCGAATCCGATTGTAATAAAATTATCGTTTTCTGGGAAGTAAATTCTTTTCTATACCTGCATCGTCTACATTAAAAAAAAAAGTTTGGTCAGTGTTTAAAATTCTTGGTAACAAGATGTGTTTGTAAAACACTACATATGACCCCAGATTCTACAGTAACATATGAAAATACTAACTTTTACTCCTTTTCAGTCTGTGCCAAAAACTTTTTCATTCACTAGCCCAAAGGGGCTAGTAAGGTCCCTTGTTGTATTAGCCCTTACTAAATTTCACTAGCCCATATTGAAGATTCTTTGTTAATAGATACAATTTTAACTAACCCTGCCGGCTAGTGACTTCAAATTTTTACTAGCCCGAGACTGATTTTACTAGTCTCGGGCATAGGGCTAGTGGCTAAAGGCACAGACTGCCTTTTTGACCTATGCGACCTTGACCTTTTTGACCTTTTTTTTTGCATATTGACGTTCCTCTTGACAAGACCTATACACTTGCCAAGTATTAAAATAGAAACTAGAAGCTCAGAAACTGAGCTTGTATCGCTCACCTGACAAAATGCCTCTATGCCATGCATGACCAAAAATATGTTTATTACCAAATGGGTCTTAATATTTAGCTAGAAGTTCTCCATTAGCACCTGTGTTATTGTCTTTTCCTATTGGAATGAGTAATTTTTGCAAAGGACCTTCTATACATTTAGTTAAATTTGCTTGAACAGTTTCAGAGAAGATGTTGAAAAGAATGGCTTCCTCATACCGGGATCCAATGTTAAACTATGTTCTGCAGTGGAGGCCATATTTTTTACCAGATCAAAATGAAATGAGGTAGTTTTTGTAAAGTACTTTCCGTACATTATTCCTCTAAAGTTTGGTTGAATTTGTTTCAGTGGTTTCATAAGAGAAGATAAAAATGTGATTTTTCCGTAGAGT